>CAOLHI010002651.1:0-238716 GCA_948474755.1 Ctenosaura bakeri | reverse complement strand
AGCCCTGGCCCTGAAGTCTCCTTAGGAAAGGGACCTGCCTCTTGGTTGTAACTCTGATTTTTTTTAAAAAAAAAAGTCTATATGCTGATAGTACTAAACATGCATCTTAAACAATACTACTGTTTTAGACTGTTGGTCCGTATTATGTGACTATACTCTCTGTGCTTGTAAAATTTCTCTGTGTGCTTGTAAAATTTCCCATGCCTAGATCTTACTAGACAGCAAAATTGTCAAGCAGTCTGAGATCCTTTTATAACTGGAGTCATGTATGAGACGTATTCTTCATTTATGACGTTTTGATTTTTGATTTTTTGTTCATTTTGTTGCTGTTGTTTGTTTCCAGCTCATTGTTGATCTCACCCAGGAGAGAGATTACCTCCAATCCCAACAGCCACCGAGTCCTCTAAAAGCATCAAGCCCAACCTCTTCCCCAAGCCCAGCAAGCCGCCTCTCCAATGAGGACAAACAGCATCTGTCTGTGGAGCTTGCAGACACAAAAGCCAAACTAAGGAGGATCAGACAGGAGCTGTAAGTACTGACACTAAGCCACTCGGTCTGCCAGAGAAACGTTGCCTCTTAGTGTTCTGCACTAATATAGAGCTGCTTGCAGAGTGTACTGCTTTTAGCTTCAATACATTGATCTGTTCTGGCAGTCCTATATTTGGACATGTTGCAGAATAGGGCATTTCGTCTCTCCAATCTTCTTCCTAAAAAACAACCATATAGAGCTTGATGTCTCCCCCCATCTCTTTTTCTGCCTCTCCATCTCTCTCTCCCATCCCTCCCTCGCTCTCTCTTCTCATTTTTAAAAGTTGTTTCTGGTTTCATTCTTCCCTCTCATGTGCATTATTCAGATATATTTAGAGAAGTAGACAGAAGATGTACACCTAGTGTGTTTCTGGTTTTATTTTTCCCCTGTGTGCATTATTCCAGTGTGTTTACAGAAGTGGATAGTGGGGTGAATATAATGAGAATGTAGAAGATCTAATACAAATTATTAGATCTTGAGTTTGGGGTTTGTGGAGCATTCTTCTTGCACCCAAGGGACTGCAAACGGAGTCACCATTCAGAACTCCTTATTAACATGGGGAGGTCAGAAACTGAGTCACAGTGGCGATTGAGAAGCACAAGGAGCAATCCCAATCATGCTTTCTTCTTAAGCCCTCAAGGCACTGGTGGGGAGTGGATAGAAATTTCTTTTATCCATATATCTCAGGACAAAAGACCGTATTTCACTCCAGTGGAGCTGTTGCCAAAAGCAGCATCGCCATGTAGAGTTTATCTTCCTCTCCCCTATAGTAAGTAGTGTTCTTCTTCGTGGTCTCTGTGCCTTCATACACTAGGAGCTTTAGCGCCTGCGCGGTAGCGTTCGGAAACTTCTAGAGCTTGTTCGCTTGGCGGGAACCCCCCCCACGCCGGTACTGCGCATGCTCCTCCCGCCGAGCAACGGTCTCTCCTCAGTTCTTTCTCGTCCGCCGTCGCGTACGGAAGGTTCTTTAGTTTGTTCCTCTCACTTTTGTGCTTGGCTTGCTGTTTTCACGGTTTTACGGATTTTGGACTGTCTCTGACCTCTCTTTCGGACTTCCCCTTCGGCTTTTGGTCTTTTCGGATTTTCGCTGTTTGGCGTTCTTCGTCTTATGTCCGCGCTCTTTAAGAAGTGCGTGTCCTGCGGGCGCAAGGTTGCCCTCAACGACAGCCACAGGGAGTGTCTCTTCTGTTTGGGTGAGTCCCACAACATCCGGACTTGCCCAATTTGCCGGGATTTTACTCCCCAAACTCTCCGCAACCGGTCCGCAAGACTCAAGTCTTATTGTTGGGAACAGTCTCTGCGGGCGATAGACGAGACCTCCACTTCCAAGATGGCCGACAAGAAGACGACCACGGCATCGACGGTATTGGCGGCTGCCGTTCCGTCCACCTCGTCGGTATCGGGCTCGGCACCGGCGAAAACGCCGATCTCGGCGTTACCGAGGATCCCGAAGCTGTCAGCGGCTGCCAAGTCAGCAAAAGGATCCTCGACGGCGAGGAAGGCTGAGGCTCCCCTGACGGAGACGCCTGCTAAAAAGCGCCCTGCTCCGGATGGAGGCAAGGGCAAGGAGAAGGAGAAGAAGAAGAAGGAGAAGAAGCGCTCCCCGGCTGGGGACGTTCAACCTCCTACTCCTCCTCCTACTCAGCAGCCTTCCAAAGGGCGAGGCGAGTCCGTCGATCTCTCGGAGGATGAGATCGAGGACGTTCCCCAACAGCGCCCGGACTCGCCTGTGGCAGACCCTCCAACCCTGGTGGAGGAGCGCCACCGCCCTCCTAGCCGTCGCAGGTCGGCCGACCTGCAGCAGAGAGAGCCCTCTGCTTCTCCGGAGCGGCGTTCGACCTCCTTCCGGTCCCGGTCCCGCTCTTCCGAGCGTCCGGTGGCCTCGCCGCCTCCTAGGGAGACAAGAGAGGAACAACCTCGCTCGTCTGCCTCCAGATACACCTCGGCGTCCTACGTGGCCAGGTACGCGAGGGAATCTGAATGGAGAGAGCGCCCGGCCTCTTATCGGTCACATTCGCCATCGTACCGGGATCGGTACCATCGTGGCCCGAGTCGCTGGGAGACCTTCCGGAGGTCCCGGTCACCTCGTCGACAGCGCGAATCGCGCTCGCCTAGAGGGGACGAGCCTCGGTACCGTCGACGCCGAAGCCGATCTCCGCCGGACCGCCGCTCCTTCAGCCGCTCTCCCTCTCCTCGATATCATAGGGCGAGGGAGCCTTCACCTCGGTATCGGGCGATTTCGCCACCTCCTAGGGTCACGGCAACGGCGACGCGCCCTACGGAGTCGGTGGTGACTGAGCGGGCTACGACGACGTCAGCCTGCCAGACTACCCCTGTCACCACTAAGAAGGTGAAGTCGGTAGTCAGCCAGCCCAAGCGGGACGCTGCTGCTACCACCGCCCCGGCTGCAGAGAAGCCTAGGAAGGCAACACCTGTGGCGACTGCGAAGGAGCCGGAAAGCGAGCGGCGAGAGGACTCACCGACCTCAGAGTCGTACGACTCGAGTGCGGAATCAGAGGTGTCTGAGGCGGCCTCCCAGGAGTCTCCTCCGCTGGGATTCGGGGACCCGATCCCAGATTCTGCTCCAGAGGACGTCCACCAGTTCTCTGCGATGCTGCTCCGCATGGCTACTACCCTCGGCCTTAAGATCGCCGATGCGGAGCCGGAGGACGACGATCCAGCCTTCTCCGTCTTCGAGGAGAAGCGACCTTCCACGGCCCCGCTGCCTCTCCTGCCCCGGGTATCCAGACTGGTGAAGGCCGCCTGGGATAGGCCGGCCTCGGCTCAGCCGATACCGCAGCGGTTGGAACACCTCTACAGGGTGCAGAAGGATAACGCCGGTTATCTCTTTAATCACCCTGCACCGAACTCTGTGGTGGTCGAGTCGGCACAGACGAAAGGCTCCGGCAGGCAACACACCACCCCGCCGGACAAAGAGGGCAGGAAGTTGGACGCCTATGCAAGAAGGTTCTATTCCGCCTCCTCCTTGCAGATCAGGCTGTCCAACACTCAGGCTTGCCTCGCGGCATACCTGAAAAAGGTGCTCGATCGCCTGCAACCGGCGATGGAGGCGGTACCGGAGGACATCCGCCAAGCGTCCTCCGTGATCTTCAACGAGGCCATCTCCATCGCTCGGCAGCAGATGGCCTCCTCCAGGCACGCAGTGGAGATTGCCTCCCGGGTCGACATCCAGGAGGACACCAGAAGGAGGATTGAAGATCTCCCCTTCGATGGTGAGGGCCTATTCAATTCGTCCACAGACGAAGCTTTGGACAATCTAGTTAAGGCGAGGCTGACCGCCAAGAAGATCGGGCTACAGCCGGCCACGCAAGCCCGCAGGACCTCCACCTTCCGCCCATCCTGGCGACGATCTTCCACCTCGTCGTTCCAGCGTTCGGCCCAGTCTGGACAGTCGAGACCGTCCTCCGGCTCATCGGCCAGACGCACGATTAGGCGATGCCCGGCTTCGTCCAAGAAGTCCTCCTCCGAGACAAAGTCTCGGTTTTGACGTGCCTGGCAGGACCTACCAATATCCACTCTTCAGCCTACCATCAGCGCTCGGAGACCGACCGACTCTTGCTCGACATCTCGCGGAGTGGCAGTGTGTCACTACGGACTCTTGGGTGCTTTCCATCGTCCGTCTTGGCTACGCCATCGAGTTTCTCGAATTCCTCCTCGAGGCATTTACTACTCCACGCCGTCGAGTCCGGCCCTCCTGGAAGAGATCCAATCCCTCCTCCAGAAAGGGGCGATCGAGCAGCTCCCGCAAGAGGCCAAGACCACCGGCTTCTTCTCCAGGTACTTCACGGTACCGAAAGCCGACGGTACCCTCCGGCCGATCCTAGACCTCAGAGGGGTGAACTACTACATCCGCCCCAAAAGGTTCAAGATGGTCACGATACCGTCGATCCTGCCCTTCCTACATCGAGGGGACTGGTTCGCCTCCATCGATCTCCGAGACGCATACTTCCATATCGCCATTCGCCCGCAGCACAGACGGTACCTCCGCTTCGCAGTCGACGACACCTGTTACCAGTACAAGGTGCTGCCGTTCGGACTCTCGACTGCCCCAAGGGTCTTCACCAAGTGCATGGCCCCGGTGGTATCCTTCCTGCGGACGAAGGGTGCTTCTGTCTCCCTTACCTCGACGATTGGCTGTTGGTGGCGTCCTGCAGACAGAGACTTTACCACGACGTCCACATGACGTTGTCACTCCTGACCCGCCTTGGTCTACGGGTGAATCCGAAGAAGTCCCACCTCGAGCCGGCGAGGATCTTGGACTTCATCGGGGCGACGCTCGACTCAACCTCCGCCAGGGCGTACCTACCAGAGTCTCGAGCCCAAACCCTGATCCGGGCCGCCGCTCACGCGCGTACGGCCCCGACGTTATCTGCGAGAAGCGTCCAGCAGCTCTTGGGCTACATGGCTGCGACGACCGCTGTGACATATCCTCCGCCAGGCTGAGAGCGAGACCTCTTCAACACTGGTTCGTCCGCATATTCGACCCCCTGCGAGACGAACAGACTCTCCGACTGCAGCTGCCGGGAGACGTCCGCTCATCCCTCCGATGGTGGCAGTCGCGACGCAATCTCATGTCAGGGATGCCTTTCCAACAGCCGACACCGAAGGTGACGGTGACGACCGACGCCTCCCTGTATGGATGGGGTGCCCACTGCGGCGATCTCAGGGTCCGCGACAGATGGACCGACGACGAGACCGCTCTCCATATCAACGCGCTGGAGCTACTCGCCGTCTTGAAAGCGCTACGGGCGTTCCGCCACGTCGTAGCGGGGCAGACGGTCCTGGTTCTGACGGACAATACCACCGCCGTCTGTTACATCAACAGACAAGGAGGGACTCACTCCACAACCCTGCTCAACATTGCACTCGTCTTGTGGGAATGGTGCATTCGCCTGCATACGCATCCCGTGGCAGTTCACCTGGCCGGGCAGGAGAACACCACGGCAGACGCCCTCAGCAGGGACACCTCATCCCATCACGAATGGTCTCTCTCCGGAGAGGCGTTCAGACTGATTCGGGACCGCTGGGGCGAACCATCGATCGACCTCTTCGCGACCAGGGAAAACGCGAAGTGTCGCCGATTCTGTTCCAGAGCAGGCCACGATCGTGCCTCCATCGGGGACGCTTTCCAGTTTCCGTGGACCGGGGAACTCCTCTACGCGTTCCCGCCGTTCCCGCTGCTCGGCCGGACGATATCGAAGATCCTCGCCGACCGAGCCGACGCGATCCTGGTAGCCCCGTACTGGCCGAGGCAACATTGGTTCACACCCCTGCTACAAGCCGCACGAGACGACCTGCTCCGGTTGCCACCGACACCGGACCTGCTCTCCCACTCCGGCGGCCGAGTCCTCCATCCGGACCTGCCACGCCTGGCCCTCCATGCCTGGAGGATATCGCACTAGACGATCCCGTGCTCGGTACCGTCCTCGTCGCGGCCAGGAAGGAATCCACCCGTCGCAACTATCAATACAAGTGGCGACGCTTCCTGACCTTCGCTAACGAGAGGAGTGAGCCGGTATCGCCTGCGGGGCTCTCTACCGTCCTGCACTTCCTCCTGCACCTCCGGCAACAGGGGCTGGCGTTTCCATCCCTGAAGGTGTATCTTTCCGCGATCGTGGCATACCAACCGCCACGATCGGCTGCCTCGGCCTTCTTCAGGAACGATACCGTTAAGCGGTTCCTGAAAGGACTTCATCACCTCTACCCGCCGGTATCGCCGCCGCTACCGCCGTGGTCCCTCTCGCTGGTGCTCTCGCAGCTGACAAAGCCGCCCTTCGAGCCGATGGCGACCTCGGATGATAGGCTCCTCACCATGAAAACTGCCTTCTTGGTAGCGGTAACCTCAGCGAGGCGAGCGGGTGAGATCACAGCTCTTCGATCCGATGAGCCCTTCACGGTCTTCCACAGAGACAAGGTGGTCCTGAGACCTGACATCTCGTTCCTGCCTAAGGTGGTGTCCAGTTTCCATCTCAACCAGGACATCATCCTGCCTGCCTTCTTCCCGAACCCGACGACACCGTTGGAGCGGTCTCTCCACTCCCTGGACGTGCGTCGGGCCGTGGCCTTCTACATGGACAGGACTGCTTCCTTCCGACAGACGCCGCATCTCTTCGTTTGCTATGGGCGACGTCGGAAGGGCCTCGAAGTGTCCACCCAGCGCTTCTCCAAATGGGTGGTCCGGACTATTGAACTGGCGTATGAGCTCGCGAGGAAGCCTCCGCCAGTCCTGCTTCGAGCCCACTCCACCAGAGCGGTGGCTACTTCTGCGGCCCTCCTGCGAGGAGTTGACCTGCATGAACTCTGCCGTGTGGCGACCTGGTCCCAACCATCGACCTTCGTGCGCCACTACAGGCTCGACTGCCGGTCGCGCAGAGATGCCCGGTTTGGACGTGAGGTGTTGGCTTCCGTGCTGTAGGACCTGACCCGCCGTCCGACCGGTAAGCTACACAGTCTCCTAGTGTATGAAGGCACAGAGACCACGAAGAAGAAGAACAGGTTGCTTACCTGTAACTGTGGTTCTTCGAGTGGTCATCTGTGCCATCATACACACCCGCCCTTCCTCCCCTCTTTCTCAGGTCCCTGTAGGTTCTACGGCGGACGACAGAACTGAGGAGAGACCGTTGCTCGGCGGGAGGAGCATGCGCAGTACCGGCGTGGGGGAGGGGTTCCCGCCAAGCGAACAAGCTCTAGAAGTTTCCGAACGCTACCGCGCAGGCGCTAAAGCTCCTAGTGTATGATGGCACAGATGACCACTCGAAGAACCACAGTTACAGGTAAGCAGTCTGTTCTTGCTTCCCCATTCCTGGCAGCAGTAGCTCATGATTGTTCCTGTGTTATGAAGATGCATATCTTTACTCGTTGCAGAGTTGCCTTCCTACATGCAATTTTAGAAAACAATCAGTAAGATGTTGCACTCCTAGTCCACTTTGTTAAGTTCCAAGCTCTGGAAGTCTCTTCTAAGAATGGCCTCTCTCTCTTGTCCAGCTAGCATGCAAAGACTCTCATTTTTGCAAGAAAGTTGAGATGTCATCTCAGTAAATAAATGATGGAAATAATAATCCAGTAAATAAATAACACAAATAATGCAACATCTGGTAGCTTTTTTTTTTTTTTTTTGGCCATGTTGCTTTCTTTGATATGGTTTTCCATTTTCATTTATCTTTTCCATCTCTCCTCATTTTTTCACTCATAACTTCAATTCATTTTTAATGTTACTTGTACTTCATTGCATGACTCTTTTGAATACTTTCGTTGTTCCTGATTGGCAGTGGTTAGTAGTTAACTCGTGTGCATTATAAAGAAGTAATCTGTAAAATCTGTGGGGACTAATTTTTCTTGGCATGTAGTATTTACTGATTGTGATCAATTATGTTACCCTAAGAGGTGGATGTTGGGATCCACCCGCAATGCCCGAGTCTCCTTAGAATTTGGGGGAATTATAGCTCAAAGGAGACCTGCAAGAGGAGAGTAACGGCAGAATCTTTTCACCTATGGATACCAGTACTATCTGTAGAGAGGACTCCGGTTTAAATTAACAAAGTGTTTTATTTGGATTGACAGACACATTAGAAATCAGATACTCTCAAGAACCATGCAAGGCTATTGGAAAGCAAGGCATGAAAGACTGGATAGAGAGGGATTGGTGTGAAGAGGGTGAGAGTTATCAGTCCTGAAGCAGAAGCTCGAAGTGGAGGGTCTCAGACAGCATCTGAGGGTAGCAGGGATGAACATCAGTTGGAGTGCCATGTATTATGTCCAAGTGCTACAATTTGCTAGGGCCAAAGCTAGGGTTTATATACCCTATTTCCTACCCTGAAGTGGGTGCATAGACAAAACAGTAATTGCTTTCTCACAGAATTGACAATGGAGTACAAAATGGAATGATTGTCTTAACTTTAGATGGCCAAACATTGATGGCAATCATGACAATCTCTTAATGTCTGGTTGGGCAGAGGGTATAGAGAAGATTTCTGTAGTGTTAAGATCATGGGATGGTCCATGATTGCTTCACCTGGTCAGTTTTTCCTTCCATTGTATTTGGGTGTGCACGGAGCCTGGAGTGTTGAAAGGATTATTGCAAACCCGTTAGCATCGGGTTTTCCTGCCTAATCTTCTCTGAACTTTCAAGCTTACCATGCCCCAGGTCAGCTTGATCTGGCAATGCACTCTTTGGTCGGTGTGCCTTTGATAATGTTTTTCAGCCATAAATATGTTTAACTTTGAAAATGGCACATCATGCAGGATGGGGGGTGTAGGATATGCTAACAATTAGCAATAAGAAATCTTTAAATGCAGCATTTCTCATTTAAGTGCGGATATATAAATCTTTCTAGGCTATCCATAGGAACTGACTAAGTAGCTTTTAACCAACTTCTTTGAAATCTGTAGGGAAGAGAAATCAGAGCAACTTGTTGATGCAAGACATGAAGTTGATGAGTTAGTCTTGGAACTGCAGAAAATAAAGCAAGAGGTAAGAGTATCTGTTATGAAGGAGAACTATTAAGTTATATTGGAAGAAGATACAACCTACCATTTAGGACACTTCTGTTATGGTGCATGTGTGTCTGCACATGTGTGTGTATGCATGTATGCATGTATTGCTGTTTATTTGCCATCACGTGGACTTTCACTTTTTGTGACCTTATAACTGAGAGAACTCCAGGATCCCCCGTCATCAATTGCCCTTCTCAGGTCTTGAAAACGTAGGGCTGTTGCTTCCTTGATTGAATCAATCCACCTGTAGTACAGTGTTCCTCTTTTCCTGCTCCCTTCTTCC
Organism: Ctenosaura bakeri; assembly: GCA_948474755.1. Classification (NCBI taxonomy): domain Eukaryota; kingdom Metazoa; phylum Chordata; class Lepidosauria; order Squamata; family Iguanidae; genus Ctenosaura; species Ctenosaura bakeri. The sequence continues at coordinate 229,390 of CAOLHI010002651.1, read as the reverse complement.
TTAGTCAGCATTGTGATGTTTTCTAGTGAGTTACATTGTCTCATGATGTGTCCAACGTATAAGAGCCTCTGTATGAAACAGAATGTATATATGCATGCATGTATATGTGAGGATTCAGCTTTGTAGAACCTAAAAGTACTACTTCACACAATTCTGCCCCACCCAAAAAAATCAGAGCTTGGGAAACTTTTTTGGGAATACTTCCAGTATGCACCAGTTAGCATAGCTAAAAGTTTAAAAGTTACTTTTCCAGACCTTACAAAAATTAATTGCCACAAGATGTGGTGGTGAAGACTACCATAGATCACTTTAAAGGAAATTGCATAAATCCAGTTTCTTAATAACTGTTTTGCTATATGTGAAGCATGAGACTGGATGAACCTTTTGGTATGATCCATCAGGGCTGAAATTGTTACTAAAAGGCAGAATGAAAGAATATGGAATGAATATGAAATATTGGCCAACCTTTTGACCCAGCTGCTTTGCCCCTGCGTTTCAGCAAGAGAGCAAACTTATAATATTATACAGTTGGCCTTCCACATTCCCAGGGGTTATGGGTGCAGGGCCCCTGCAAAAGTGGAAAGTTCACAAATATCAGAAAGTGTCTGTGTGTGTGTTTGTCTGTCTGTTGGAAGGGGAATGAAGCATGGTGAGGATAACAGCACCCAGGGTCCAAACCAGGTTAGGGAGAGTGGGGGGGAGCTTGGCATGCTGGCCCTTATACTTCCCTCTCATCTATCCTCCTTTGGGTGTGTGAGGGGCATTGGGAGAGGGATTCTAGTGCTGAGAAATCAGTCTGTGAGCCATCCTTAGCTGACCAGGCAGTGGCTGGAGGAGGAGAAAGAGGGCAGTGGTGGGTTTTTAAAAGCTGTGCAGCCTGATTGGAACCACCAAGAGGGAAGGTTCCCCCAGAAAAGAAGCACCTGAGGTGGGGACACAGGAGTTGAAGAAACTCATAAATAATCAAATCTGTGAAAGTTAAACCCACAACTATGGAGGGTCACTCTACTTTCCTGTTTCTTCCAAACCAGGAAATTATAATTATTTAGCTTGGTACAAACCAGGATAAAGAGCTGTAGTTTAATATCCTAGATCATTACAAAGCAGTTGACCAAAATTTTATGGGTTGGATGATATAAGACACTGTGGGTCATAGATAGGGCATGTGTTACCCTCCTGATTTGTTTGATGGCAACTCTTGCTCCTCTTCCCCCATCACTATTAGCTAGCATAGTCATTTCTGAACTGTAACAGGATTTATATCAATGAATGCTAGAATATTTTAATATGTCAAGTGTCTAGATTGCTACCATACTGGTTGATAAACAGTTATTGCAGTGCAGAAATAGTTCATTGATGTAGCAAGCCTTGTGGGGAATTTTAGCTTTGTTTTATGGGGTTGACTATTTATTCAGTCTAACATCACAGTGTATTCATAACAGTGTTTTCCTCTTCTTATAATAGCTTTTTACTAAAATACAACAAAGAAACTTTGTTATTATTTCTCATTTGTGTCATGTCTTGCTATCATTGAGTGTCATTCATCAGTAAAGCATTTTTTTAAAAGTTCATTTCTGTTCTTATTTCTGTTTAGAACATAACCCTCATGGCAGATGCCCGCTCTGCTCGAGCCTATAGAGATGAATTGGATTCCTTAAGAGAAAAAGCAAACAGAGTAGAGAGACTAGAGATGGAGCTGATACGGTGTAAAGAGAAACTACATGATGTGGATTTCTACAAAGCACGCATGGAGGCAAGTCAAGGGAAGGGCTGGGACACCAGTAACTAGGGATGGGATGAATCCAGAATTTTCTGAATCCAGATCTGTATCCAAATCCCTGGAAGGTTCTGGGAATTCACAGATTTCATGAATTTCAAATCTTTCAAATCCTTTTTGAAAAAAGGGTTTAAAAAACAAGGGAAAGAAAGCACTTCTACTGAAAAGTGTTTTTGAAGCAGAATTTGACATCTTTGTTTAATGAAAAACAAATTAAACAATAGTTTTCAGTTCAGGAAAACATACCCATACTTCTTATTAAAAAGATACAAATGCAATTGACATGTTCATCTACTACATGAAGTACTTAACTCTCAAGTCAAAAGAATAGAGATTATTACCTTGCAGAGGGAGGCAGCTGTGGGAACAGGCAGCATGAGTGGGCATGTGCAGCCCAGTGGGCACAGGCAGCCTCTCGCACGTGGCTTTATGCCGCAGTTTTCATACACGAGGGGCCCGCTCGCCAATTAGGCCTTTAGCAGGCCCCAGAGACACCAATTTTTAAAAACTGCACCACCTTCTCCTGCATGGCCCATGCAGGATCAGGCTGGCAGCGGGCAGCAGAGGAACAGGGAGCACAAGATCACACTCCCCACCACCTTCTGCCACCCGCCCTGGGCAGGATTTGAAAGATTCAGTTTGCCTATTTTGGCAGGAGGATTCAGATCCCCAAATCTCGAATCCTTGCCCAGAATTTGAGGATTTGGTTGGCCTATCCCTACCAGTAACATTATCATTTGGCTGTAATAAAGTATATTTCATGAAAATATTTTCACTGAAGCAAGAATGCCCTTATGTAGATGAAAGACAACTTTTTAAAATAGCATCATAGTGTTGTATCGATAGCAAATAGGTATGAGGGCCATCTTGGTATATCCTTATGTGCTCATTATAAGAATAGGCAGTCTCTGCGTTGCCTCACAGCGTTCTCTTCATTTAGAAGCTATTTCACAAATGTTAAGTGATTTTGTTTCATCTCAAGCTGCAGGAAAGGAGATTCCACCTGAACCTCAGGAAGAACTTCCTGACAGTCAGGGCTGTCCGGCAGTGGAATCTGTTGCCTCGGAGTGTAGTGGAGTCTCCTTCCTTGGAGGTTTTTAAGCAGAGGCTTGATGGCCATCTGTCGGGATTGATTTGAGGGTTTTCCTGCATGGCAGGGGGTTGGACTGGATGGCCTGTGTGGTCTCTTCCAACTCTGAATTTCTATGATTCTATGATTATACAGTGACTACATATGTACAATATATAAATGATGAACAGCCTTTTTGGCTTTTGCTCTGTAATCCAAAGGGTAGCTTCTCAACTTCATTTCAGGACTATTAGTGGTTGGGAAGCTTTTTTTTTTCAAAACTAGAAACAAATAATGGTTTACTCATTCATCCAAAAGAGACCTGTCTGGGGCCTAAACCAGCCAAGGGGCACCCATGAAGAAGTTGCCCACTACATTCCCTAGCGGTGCAGGTGGACTTTTTGAATTAAAAAGTAAAAAACAAATAATCTAGTGAGAGAACTCCAGGGGTGCCTGAGGGGCATATTTAACTTCAGGTAGTTGCCCACCTCTGCTGTGACTGAAATCTCACAGCAGAATACCAGATGAAAACTGATAAATGCTTCCCTACCCCCAAATAATGCCCTTTCCTTGGAAAAATAACTGCTAGGAAAACCTGGCAGTAAATATCATTGCAGGAGGTTGGATCGTCTTGGACCATCTTCTCTGTAAGACTGTAGGCCTAAGCGCAATCCCAGTTTCTGTCTATCCTCCTCCTTCACAGCACTTCTAAGCATTCAGAGGGGCTGTATCAGCCCAGGCTATGTGTTGAGTTTTAGAAATGTCCAGAATGGCCGTTATTTTCCATTACTTGATGTTACTCTTTTGAGAGGGAAACCTTAAGGATTAGTAAGAAGATGGCACAAACACACACACACACACAAATTATGTCATTTTTTTTCCTGAAAATGCCCTTAATAATAAACTTTGAAAGTAACAGGAAATAATTACTTTGGTTCAACAGTAAACTCCACTCTTGCACAATATGTTATTTTTAGAACTTAACTCCATTGTGTCTTTGTTAACCAAAAAGTTTCAGGTAACTGTTGCTTATGATTCTCTACATCTGAGGTCTGAAATTTACGAACCAAAGTCAGACTTGTGGCCTGTCTTTCCTCTGACAAACCTGGCTTCACAGCCTGGCTGCAAACTCAAAACTTTTCAGAAGAAAGACAAACCAGGAGTCTATGTTCAGATGCAACACTTGAGTTTTTCTTCCCTGAGATCTTTCTGATTACTTTAGCCACTTCCTTTGCAGCAGAAGCCAAGCATGAATGATCAGGTAAACATGAACTAACATTCTGCTTGCTACTAGAAACTCCAAATTTCCAGCAATAAAAGAAGAAATGGAGCCTGGTGTATTAGATGTTTCATGTGAAGGCATCAACTTACCTTTTGAAAACTTAATAATAAGCATTGCACAATTCCAAGGAGTCCTTTTTGCCCGCAGAACAAGGATGAGCCACTGGGAAGGGTCTGTGGATTCCAGGCACATCATTTTTCCTCTTCCTGGGTCTCCCTGGAGGCTGCTCCCATTTTTTTTGGGCAAAATCAGAAGTAACTAGAAGGTCATACAGGGTTTCCTATAAGTGTAGTTTTGGAACAAAACAAGGTGGGAGGAGCATTTGTTGTTTTTAAAAGAAAAGTGCTCTCACTGCTGTTTTCTGGAGGGATGATTGTTGGGCATATTTTATAAATCAAAAATTGGAGGTTGGCGACCAAGGGGAAGCCCAAGGACTGCATGGGTGACCCTCACAGAACATGCAGCCAAATGGCCGAGTGATTCTCTGTGTTGTGGAAAAGAATGATTGTCACTTCCCAAAGGAGCAAGATTTGTCTGAAAACAGACAAATGCTTCAATATACTAACACTGCTTTCCTGTCACAGTTATTTCATTTTAAAGGAAAAATGGAATACTGTTTTACTGTGGTCAGCTTTCCACAGAACAGTAAGGTGCATGCAGTCTGGCTTGCCCTGCTGTGTGCTCCCACTGATTTTCACCTCTAGCAATGCAGAAAAGAGCAGCATTAATATATTCCCTCCAAGGAGGTTATTCCAGCCCATCATAAATCTTCCACAACATTCCTCTCCATTGAATGTTGTGCTGCTCCTGGAGACTGGATTCTTGCAGAAACTAGGGATGGTAGGGTGTAAAGAGTCTCCTTTAAATATAAGTCCTAGAATCACCAGAAGAAACCCCAGAGGGTGAAGTGGAATAAAACTGAACATGGATATGTCAGAAAGGACTTAAAGGCACATAACAACAACAATTCACCTTTCCAAATCATAGCTATGCTTACTACTTTAACATTGTATTTTAACCCCACTCTTTTGCTGTTCAATAAAAGTGGTGGATTTGACTTTGCTGTGCCATAATGGCACCACTTGAATCTTTGCAGTTTGTGAAGGGTGTCTCAGACAACTGTTGGGTTATATGCCATCTTATAGCTTATGGCTGTGGTCCAGAATGAACTGACCACAGAGGGGGAATCACTCCTTAGCCATCTACTGTGTATGTTTTGAAGATGAAGTGTGCACAAGTTTTGTCCCCTTCTCCCCTGAAATGAATCTGAATTCTGTTTGATTACTGTGGTCAAGATACCATGTTAAATGGTTGGTTAAACCTTTAAAGGTATGGTGTTTGCTAGTTTAATGTCTCTTGCCACCATACAGCATTTGTTAGTCATGCAAACAGAGAACACTTGAGAATAAGAGTAGACACTGACCAGTTGTGAACATCACAATAAAGCATGATGTGAATGGCCTGTAGTGAACCTTAGGTTTCCACTATCCTTATATCTCTCTTCTCTGGAGCAGCTATGTTTGTGTGGGTACTCTCTGAAGTCCATTCGCATCACAATAAAACCAACTGGTTTACTATGATGTACTATTGCTTTAAAGACTTTCATCTGCTTAATATTATATGAAGGAATGTTAAGGTTGCAGTCCTTTGCACACTTGATGATCAGAATCCAAAATAATTACCTGCACTGCTGTTCTGGGGAGCCATGGAGGGCTGCCATGGGAGTTGGAAGCAAGTGACAGTTTCTTCACGTGGACTTGGAGTGGGAATCGATCCAGATGTTGTTATATTGCAGTGTCTGGCATTCCCCATCATTGGTAATCTTTGCTAGAGGCTCCTGGAAGTGGCATGCCATTGACATCTGAGAGGTGACTGATTCCTATCCCTGAAGTGGACGGTCGACAACCAACGTGGTGCTGGTTTTAGCATGTTATTTATTAGTTACATTTGTGTCCATTTTTTTGTCCGCTGAACAAAGGCAGCACCTATAGCAGTCTACCTCTCCACTTTATCTTCAATCCTTTGAGATAGATAAGGAGGAGGAAACACAATGTCCTCTGAGTTTGTGGGTCACTAAACTTGAGCAAGGCCTGCTGAACTAATTGGGACTTGATTCCACATACACTCCCACATACAAAATGAATGTGTGCCTCAAACCCTGTTTAGGACAGCTATTTCTCCATAGTGGAGTATGCTTATGAGAAGCTCTAGTCTCAGCCTGACCTTGAAAATATAAGCCTTTGGGGAGGAGGAGCCTAAATTTCAACACAAAAAGCAATCAGCAAATTCCTTCCCTTCATCATTGTTTTGCTTTAATCTTTCTCATAGGATTAAAGTGGTATGTGTGTATGGATATTCTTCTTTCATTCTTATCAGGAGACCAGTTGTCATTAACATTTTGTTTGCTTTCTAGTTGTAGCTTTAAAATAACCACTTTGATAATTTGCTGCCCTGCAAAGTGTGTTATTTCTCTTAATGCAAGTTCCGCTTTGAAAATGACATTTTGGTGATCCTACTAAGCCAAACATCAGCTACAGCCTTTTATTTCTAGTGTGCTGTTGCTGCTGATATTAAACTGAAAACTTACTGGCATTTGAAATTTGAATGCAATCATGTTGAATTTTTTTTTAATCTGAAGGAACTTAGAGAAGACAATATCATATTAATTGAAACCAAGACAATGCTGGAGGAGCAGCTGATGATTGCAAGAGCTCGTGGTGACAAGTTGCATGAACTAGAAAAGGAAAACTTGCAGTTGAAATCAAAACTACATGACATAGAGCTGGTATGGTTCAGTGTCTTTAATTATCAATGGGATTTTTTTTTAAAATGATGTTTTGAAGGCAGAAGAACCCATGTATATACCTCAGCAGCTTTCTTTGGAGCACAATAAGAAGTCTGAAAATGAAAACTAACAGCAGGATATAATTGTTCTAGTATTTTTGGTCCTGCAGATGTTTTGGACTTCAGGTCACATTAGTCCCAACTACCATCATCAGTGATAAGGGTTTATGGGAACTACAATCCAAAACATCTGGAAGATCAGAGGTTAACCATACCTGGACATAAAAGAAATATGATAATATATGAGTTATGTTTTGTGTATCTCATTCCTGCATATTACACAGAAATTTCTTAATTTCTTAACACATGTGTATATTGCTAAAAGGCTGAGACTTATTGATAATTTGATATATGAGTAAGATTTCTCTCATCTTCGAGATTTTCCTCACCTATCAAGTTTTGTTCATTCTATCTGGTGGGCTTTTTAAAATTTGAAATGCACAAGTAAGTAAATAAAAATGTCTAAACATCCTTTTTCAACACAAAATGTAAACTTAAGCTCTATTAATTTTGGACAAAACATCAAACATGTTCTGGCTTGGTAGTCCTTCTAGTTAAAACACTGCTGTCTTTTCCTTAGGACAGAGATAACTGGCCAGTGTCCTGTGAGCTACATTTAGGCCCTTCCATAATACTTATTTTCCTTTCTACACCTTCTTGTATCAGATTACTGAGAGTAATACTCATTTTTTACAGAACAAATACATGTCTCACTTGGAAAAGGCAATGCATGTCAAACCTCTCCATCATTATATGCCCCAGATTCTTCATAGAGAGAGCTGTATATTCTATTGCTACACTGCTCAAGGAGAGCAGAACAGTGGAATCATAGCCAGATTGGGACTTTTCCTCATGAACAGTCTAGTTGGAAAGAAAGTACAGCTTCCACTGCATTACAGGCTGGTAAAATTGGTCTTGATTGCCTGTAAAGATCTAAATTGGGAGGCGACTTTGAAATTTGTAGAGCCACATCCAGGGAAATATATGTATTCATTTTATATCCTACCTTTGTCCTGCCAAGGGACCCAAGGCATCTTATAACATTTAAAGTAACAGTTTCAGTAAAGCTATACTATTACCAAGTTAACAAACAAACATAAATTCTATTAATATAGTTCGTTAAAAACATTTTAAAAATACATTGAAAGCAAGAGTAAAAATATATAAAATAAAAACAAGCATACCTCTTTGAACACTGCTCTGCTGTGCAATTAAATCGGTCAAAGGCCTGCCTAAATAAAAAGCTCTTAACCTGCCATTAAAAAGAGAGGAGGAAAGAGGGCTGCTTCAACACAGGCACCTCAAAAAGGTACTTCAATACAGTTTTCAAAGTATCAGGAAGGATTAAAAGGGGGGGAAAAAATTGCTCCGAGTTCATGGACACCTTGAAGCCTGTCAAGGAATTCCTGCTTGACATAAACAGTTTATCTAAGTATTAAGGATACCAATTAGCCTCTTCCTAATGGATAATAAGCCAGCTTTTCCTTTTTGCATGCCCCCTTCCTTAGGACAGGGATACTGACAAAAAAAGGATTGAAGAGCTGTTGGAAGAGAACATGGTATTGGAGATTGCACAGAAGCAGAGCATGAACGAATCGGTACACTTAGGCCGAGAACTGGAGCAGCTGTCAAAGAGCACAGATCTCTCAGACAGTAAGTAACGCTGGATGATTTGCCGTTCTTAGAAAGTTGCCATCTTTCTGATCAGTTTAAATTTTGTTTAGTAGCACAAAAATCAAGGAGGTTGCTATGATAAGTGCTTTGTTGTTCTGTGCCTTCAGGTTGTTTCCAACTTATGGTGGCCCTAAGGTGAACCTATCATGGGGGGCGGGGTTGGCAAGATTTGTTCAGAGCAAGTTTGCCTTCCTCTGAGGCTGAGAGAATGTCACTTGCCCAAGGTCACCCGTGGGTTTCCTTGGCTGAACAGAGATTGGAATCTGAGCTTCCAGAGTCATAGCCCAACACTTAAACCGATAAACCACAACAGTCTCCTAATAAGTACTAAATCTCATAAATTTGAGTGTCAGTTTGTGTCCTGTTCCTATAAGACGTATCTGTTTCTTCTAAAAGGCACAAGTCAGCCCAGCTGTTTGGCAGGATGAAAATCAGCCTGGTTGACCATTTGAAGCTTCCATTTGAGGAAAATAAATTGCAAATTATTTACTTCCCTGTATATGGATTGATTACTAGCTGGGGTAGGGCATATTTTGGATAAAATATTTTGAACCGTGCCTCTCTCAGCAGGTGAACCAGTTATCTGTGTTTGTTGAAAGCCTATGCTGCAGTTGCTTGCTGAATTTTTCACCACTTTTCAGTTGCAGAAGTAGCAACTCTTTATCAGATGCAATCATTTTCTCAATGATGAAATCTCCTTTGGCTAGTATCCTAACAGAAGGGCTTGTAGATTTTTAGGTAGCCATACACAAACCTTCAGTGCATGATTTATAAAGCAGATGATTTCAAATGAAGAATTCGGACTTAAATGCCAGAGGATGCATTATTTTTTATGTGATAGTGGCCTAGTGAGCTGAGGTGTACGTAATGCTGAGTTGATGCTAAAAAATCACAGTAAGAAAGCCAGACTTGTTTTAAGGAAGTTATTAGCATCAATATTAAAGCTAATCCAAGTGTCCCTTAAGCAATAGAAAACTCACCTCAAACAGTACTGCAAATCTTGGATAGCTCCTGTGAAGTCTGGACTAAAACCTAGGGCAGATTCATCACCCCACTGATATGGGAACCACCACTTGTTACTAATTGTGAAGGCCAACAAAATTTTAGCTGTTATGCACATAGATATTGAGTCAAACATGAAGTTTGCAGATAAGAAGGAGCACAACCCTTCAAACAAAATTGATGCAGCTTGTGTTTGAGGATAGTTGGGTGAGTTGTTTTTGTTCCCTTATTTTTTCAAGGGATGGATACTTACTCAGTTTAACTGATATGCTGAAGTAAGAAATAGATAAGTAATTAATACATACATTGATTTATACTGATTAAGGAGCAGATTTATAATCCTGGCAGTAGAACCCCCATTTACAAAAATCCTAGAACTTATTCTGACCATTGTGTTTCAACAGCAAGGAAGTCTTTTGTTTTTGAACTGAATGAGTGTGCATCAAGTCGCATTTTGAAACTTGAGAAGGATAATCAGAGTTTGCAAAATATCATCCAGGAGCTCAGGGATGCATCTGTAACCACAGAAGAGAATAGTCTTAAATTTGTGGAATTGCAAAATGAGAATCAACAACTTGGACAAAAGGTAAGTAACAAAATGCTAGTTGAGCTTTTAGGGACCTGTTTGGAAGTTGGTCTTATCTGAGACATTGCTTTTGGCTAATGCTATCAATTCAAGCCAAGTTTTTAACCCTCCCCACACACTACCCCCCCCTAAAAGTTTTAGCTAATTGTAGTCTCTTTGCCTATAACAGTGTAACTGAACAACAGTTCTTCTATCAGGCTGTGGCTTGGAACCGCTGGGATGGCTTCACCAGTGGAACTGCTTCCATCTGTGGCACTGGCAGGGAATTATTCCTCCTACAGCCCTCTGTGTGTCCCACAACCACTTCTGGGGGGCTCATAATCACTAAAGAGATGTGTTTTGTGGATCCAACACCTGCAAGGGAAAGGGGAAAAAGAGTCTGTCATGCTATGTTGATTTTGAATGTAGGGCTTGTTCTGCACATGCTTTATATGGACAGTCTCAGAAGCCTGTGGTCTATGTAGCCCACCTTCTCTACTCTTGATCTTCACAACAGCCCTGTGAGATATGTCAGACTAAAAGAGAATTGAGTGACTTGAGGTCATTCGGTGGGTTTCTTGGCTCAGCGAGGCCTTGAACCTAATTCTATCACATCACAGTCCAACATACTTAACCACAACACTGGACTTCACTGGGTCTTAGACTGAGTATTTGCGTTAGTGATAGATATGGTGTGTTTTCCCCTTCAGTCTCCCTTTTGTAAATGAAAGATGGTATTCATCATAGTTCTTGTTAGAATCCAATAGCTCTTGATTGGTGGGTTCTCCATTAATTATTCTACTGCAGAAAACAGGTTTTGATTGGTTTTGTTTTTGTTTTTGTTTTTTTGTTTTTGGCTATACATAAAATTTAGAGAAGAACATTTGGGCTGGATTGTGCTCAGAATCTATAATATTAAGTACTTTGAATCTCCATTTACTTCAGTGCACAATTGTTAACATGCTTAAATTGCTACTTTTGAGATCAGTGGAACATAACATGCTTACTTTGACCCTGTGGGAGGTGTATTCACTCTTAAATTGCATTTGAGAGAACACAAAGAAGATAGTTGATGATTACAAACAAACATTTTGGGACAGTATAAATCTGCTAGCCAGGATCAGCCAGAAGATGCTTTGATGTGATAAATGCATCTGGTCAAATGACCGATTGCTTGGTTCTCTTCTTGATTATAGTCATATAATGAGTATAAGTAACCGACTGTACATGCAGTTCAGTCTGTTTGGAGTTTTTTTAAATAATATTAACACAGTATTAATGTAATATAATATGAAACAACATAAAAGGAAGATAAACCTAACTATACATCTAAACTACTCTACTAAATTAAACCAACTACAAACTAACAAAGTAAGCTAACCCGCAACAAACATTGATTACAAAGGATATAAATCTGACTTCTTCATTAACAAAGTTGATGTTATTACTATAGTATGCGGCCTCAAAGTCATGTTTATGTGTATTCAAATGTTAAGAAAAAGGGAAGAAAACTTCCATCTTAATATAGCGTTATATAATATTAGCGTGTTTACCCGGTGTTGTCCGGGATTTTATTTTCTCATAAGTAACACTTGTTAGAAATATCTTAGGAATACCTTACCTTAGGAATTAGATGTGGTTGAAATACACAGATTTGAGATCCTGTGTCTCTAATTCCCCAAACTGTCATGTCCAGTACCTGTAACTTTTCTCCATATTCTCCAATCCAATCTGTATTGAAAGTTATTAACGTACAGAGTTTGGTTTCCTGAGGAAATACACTGCCCTCCTCCTTGCTGATAGGCCTCGTCTCCATCTCAACCAGCCTGAGCTCTCTGGCTGAGAATTCTTAAAGGCCCCTCCCTGAACTGCCAACCCCAGGATTCCATAGAATCTTCACAGCCAACCAATCATATGAGGTCTTTGCCTGCCTGATGCAGACGGACAACTCAGAAACTGACAAACTTTGACTTTTATATAGTAGATTAATTTTACAAAATTAGAAAAAAAAGTTAAAGACCTATTACATTTATGTTACTTAGTATCAATATGAAATACTAATCCTGTTCTCCTGAAACAGTCATATTCCTAATGTTTATCATTAATTAAAATTTCTTAGAGTTTGTTTTCCTTTAGTTGATCTTAAATATATTATGACCCTCTCCCGTTGTTGCTTGTATTCAGAAAGAGAGCTGTCTCTTACTAAAGTCATTAATTTGTTCTTCTCAGCCATATTGAATAGTATGGTCATCCCGTCTTCATAAGATGGGATCCCGGAGTCCTTATGCTTCTGAGCATAGAGTATTCTCACCACAACAAATATGTATTGTATTGCTCTTACAGAGTTTTTGTTTATCTGATCATCTGTTAGTCCCAACAAAAACAGCTCCATTTTCATTTGGAGTTTAATTTTCAGAATATTCTTCAACGATCTATGTATCATCACCCAAAATGTCTTGGATTTCTCAAATATCCACCACATATGAAAAAATGTCCCTTCCATCTGGTTACATTTCCAACATTTCATTAAAGAGGCTTTGTACATTTTAGAAAGTTTTTCAGGAGTAAGATACCATCTAAACATCATCTTACAGAACTTTTCTTTCAAATTGTAATATAATGTAAATTTCAAACCCTTCAGCCACATCTTCTCCCATTGCTCTAATGGAATTTACCTGACCTACATTTTGCGCTCATTTAATCATACATTCCTTTACATGTTCTTTCTCATTTCAAATTTCAGTAACATCTTATACATTTTTGTTACTAAATGTTCATTATTGCTACTCTCAGAGTCTTCAATGTCTAAATCAATTTTTTTTTGTCCATTTTGAATCTCTCAGGTATTTGTCTATCTACAAACCATTTTATAGGCTGTTTGGAGTGTTTTGGTTTTTTTGTGTACTTGCTTGTTTATTCCTGAAGGAAATAAAAACTTGTGTTGAAGGATGGTCCCCTCGTGCAAGATATATAAACCAGAAATACTTGCATCCAGAAAGTGCATTGCAACCTTACAAAGTATTTTAGATACATCATCAGAACAAAACCAAATAAATCCATGCTCTAACCAGAGTAGCTCTCTATATCCAGCTTAAAGGAAATGTGGTTAGTTTAATCTAGAGTTAGCGAAGATTCATAAGAATAATAAACCAAGGCTAGTTTGAGAGCAGATGCTTCCAGTTTCCTTCTTGTGGCCATCCTAGAGAAAGAAGTATGCAACACCGAGTCACGTGCAAACTCCCACACATAATATGAACCTATAGCTAGTGTGACGGAGCCTGGGAGTGTGGCCAGCCTGAGTGACAGGGCAGCCCTGACAACAGGTTGCCATGTAGCACAAACAGGTCTGGGTAAGAAAGAAACCCTGCCTATTAGTGCATGGGAAGGGCTGAGCTTTCTGAGGAGGAGCTCAATATAAGACGATGACTTACATTTTTTGGAGCTTCCTTCAGAGAGATTTCCAGAGAGAGTTTTGAGTGAGAGTTTTTCAGTCAGCCAAGGGAGCTTGTTTGAATAAATGGGATTGGATTATCTTCTCGAGGGTCTAATGAGAGACAGAGAAGAGATAAAGTAGATTGATCTCTAAATTCCCAAGTTTAGGTCACCCCTTCTAGTACAACTTAAAGCAGAGTTATATTAGAAAGGGTGACCTAAACTTGGGAATTTAGCCTTTGAACAGAAAAGGCAGCCAAAGGCCTGGGTGTGTAGGAAAGCTCTGAATCTGAATGCTGTGTTAAGCTGAAGAAACTCATTTAATACTATTGGAAGTTCTTTTTTGCCTGAATATACTTGTAGTACCCAATACCTTTTCCCTGTTTGTTATTTTAATAAAGTTTACCTTCTATTTTTATAATTTCTGATTTAGCAGAGTACCTTGTATCAGTTTTAATTGTACAGAAGCACGCTACCACAGATTATTAAATCTTTCTGAATAAGACCAGAGAGGTTTTACCCCTTTTTTACTAAGATGATGGATTTAAGGGGGGAAAGCAAGGGTTGTATAAGGAGGGGGAGACAGGATGCTATAGCAGGCTTGGAAGGGAGCTGCCATCTCCAGTCTGAGAGAAGGAAAAACATGTGTGGGCACCTCCATAGCTAGGTATAACCTCTGGATTAGGCCACTGATTGGAATTTGTATGAGCCTGTGTCTTATAAGATGAAGCCATCGGAGTGTTGTTGTATGTCATAGACTAGCAAATATATTTTAGCATAAGAATCTACTTCATTAAGTGTATAAAGTGTTAAGCAGCCAGGAAATATGTACAAATAATTTTAGAATATATACATCATATATATCTATCTGCCTGTTCAGGATGATACTATATGCATCTGATAAAGTGAAGTATATACCATTATGCAGTTGTTATCATTTAAGCTGCCTCAAAATTTCTTGTTTTAGTCACAGCAGAATGAACACTGCTACCTTGTGTAAACTTAAAATGAGAATAATAGGGCCTCCAGAAGATTTAGGTCTGTCTTCAAAAAGTCCATAATCAATTCCACGCTTTCATCACTTGCCCCCTTCCTCCCTCTGAGAAAGTCTCTCCTATCACTTCCTCCAGCCTGTTTATATGAGGATGTTTTATTTTCCCTATTAGAGAAAGACAGTGCTGTGCTATTGTGAACAGATCAAGTTCCACATCTGAGACCTTGAAGAGCTGCTATTGCTGCTGTCCACAGTAAACAATACTGGACAAGATGGACCAGTGTTCTGTCTCTGTGTAAGACAGAATCATTTATGTCCATACAAGTAGAAAAAAACGCTTGGTTGCTTGTTATGTTTGGCTAACTCACTTACACACTAATAGTTCAGGGAGATCATGGAGCAGACAATGTGTAATCAATAGCTGCTGGTAAAAGTTCTTGATAATTTTAATTTACTCAAGTCCTAATCATATTATTATGTACTAACTACTGGTATTGAGCTAAATTGCATTCATTTTTCATCCTAAATGTCTTTGAGAGGGGTTTGCAGATTAAAAAGACATTCCCATTTCATTTTTGGGCCCTAGAGAGTCTCTTATGAATAGTAGTTATTGCTGCAAAGGATTGATACTCAGACCTCTAGCTAACATCTTCTTGGGGACCCATGAAGAGTATTGCTGTATGAGTTCTAAAGGTTAAATGCTCTTGTCTACCTACTGGATAGGATTGCTTTGCTTAATGTAAGCAAGCTAATATGTGCTTGCAGCATGCTAGCATTCACCCGTTTGTTTTTCAGATGCAGGCATATGTTTCTCAGTGACAGTCTTGCCAATATAGTAGAATTTGGATGTGTGACCAGTTTATTCAGAAGTAGGGGCCAAATTGGACAAGTATTGTAAACTTTCTAGTTAGCTTGTTTGTACATAATAATTCAAATAAGATCACTTGGACTCAAAGCAGTGTTTGGATATTCTTTTGTGTAATTTCAGGCATGACACTGAAAATGCTAGACACACCCATTTAGAGACAGTACACCGTCATACACATACACACTAACATACACCACTGTATCCAATTTTGTTCTTTCCATTTAATACTTGGACCACATCTTAGTGGTGGTATATAAGCTGAATATTTCCCTGATACCCTCTGCAAACCCACTGTAGAGTTGATTCATAATGCATCTTCATGATTTATGATATAGTAATCCTGGATAGACTGAAAACATAACTGACAACACACACTGAAGTTTGCCTTACTTCTCTAGATTATCATAAAATCAGACTTCAGCACAAGAGAATATATTGATTTTCAAAAAACCCCCACCTAATTCCTGAACTTTGGACATTGCATAACACGGCATAATTTGTTTTATTGCATGTGTGGCCGTGAGATCTGATGGAATCTGTTTGATCAGGGCTGAACTAGATACATGAATGAATTACCATTTTGCAATTAGGGACAGTGTGAATGTTTTAAAAAGGAAATTTCAGGCATAGGAGGTCTAATTTGTATTGGGAGATGGTCATTGGAATGGAGGGCTTTAACCTGAGTCTTCCACCTGCCTCATTCCAGATAGCAGAAAGGAGAGGAAGATCCCAGTAGAGTGAAGATGAAATTTTTTCAAGCAATGAAGTTATGACAGGGGCTCCAGTCAATATTGGATTCACAGGAAGGGACAATGGATTAAAACCACCCTACTTCCTGGCATTACCGTTTCGATCAAGATCAGGTTCCCTGTGCCTACTAAATTGCATCTCATTTGGCTCCTAAGTGTGTTAAGGAAATTGTACACAATCATTCGGGATAAATCATATCAGCGATTGTAATGAATTGAACATGTATTTATTTCAAAGGCAGTATGCTGCTGACTTCCAGTTGCCGAAAGGAACACAGCAGTTTCCTCTTTCCTTCATGCATGCCTTGTGAACAGAGATATACTTGGCTGGTTATTGTTAGAGCAGAACTATATGATTTTTGGTATGGCCTTAAAGTGCTCCTCATATATCTTACAGGTTTTGTGATCCTTGCACTACCATATTTTAAGATCCTTCAGCATAGAAATCCAAACTCATAAGCCACACATACTACAGCCAACATGTATTGCTATCAGATTAAAAAGTGATCTGATCAAGATGTTGAGGAGGTAAACAAGACATTTGTCGTGATTTGGGTTTCTTGTGTTACTTTAGCAGTAAGGGAAGAAAATGTGTTCTTGTAAGTTCCCACATGACCACTGTAGTACAACATCGTTCCATAGGTGTGTAGTCTAGGCTTTACTTAACTGTATAAGTGTGGTGTGTTGTGAGACCTTTGTTTGCAGTGTCACTTCTGAGATTTATGCCTTCTTAAGACTACTCTGGGCTTCAGTGCAAAGAGCTGCAGTTTTGGATAAAGGCAGGCCTGAAGATCCAAGTTACAGGCATGGGACTCCCTTGCATGTTTCTAAAAATATTCACTGGAGGATCCTGCCTTCTGAATAAGACATGGAAAAGCTTGCCAGATAAGGACTCATCTTTCTGCTCCTACCACCGAAGACACTTTGCTAACTGCCATTATACATCTGGTGCTTCTGTAAAGTGTCAGCTGATGTTTTCCATATTAATGAAGGAATGAATCTGCTCTAGGTTTTAGTCTGAACACTGAAGGAACTGTCCAAAGTGTTAAATGTATTTTGCTGATAGGATTTAACCCTCCAAGTTGCTCTTTTAAATTTTGGCCCAACACTCAGCATGAATTCACTGTCCCACTGCTGCTTTTGCAGAAGTAGAAAGTTTTATTTATGTATCATGCACACACATATGAGAGAGAGAGAATGAGAATAAAACAAAACTTCAGACAAGTAGATTCTGAATCCTGAAAAATAATAGTTTTCATCTACATCAGGGATGGGAATTGTATGGAACATAAGCTGGTCACTGAGGTGATCCAGTGCCTTTACAACCCCTAATGAGCCACAGGCTCTTAGCACATCCCACAGTTTAGTTTAGTTTTTTCAGCCAAAAGAAATCAATCTTTTAGCCAACTCCCTCCACTACAAACAGTTTTAAGATGCTTTAAAATGCTGTTTTCACCATAGGAGGAACATAAGAACTCAGGCCCAAAGAGTGACAGGAAATGACACAAGATCTCTTTTGCTCACCTGAGGTGGTGGCTTTGACAGGGCACTGTGGCCCCCTGGAGCTTGTGTTTTCACCACCACCACCCCACTGCAGAGCATGCTCACCCAAATCTGTGGCAAACTTCACACTTCAGAATATTCCATCTTCTCTGCTCTTTTGCTCCTGCCTTAGATACAGCACTCATCAGAGCACCTGAAGACAGCAGAACACAAAGCATGTTGTTTTAAAAAACATTAATATTTCTTTTGTAAGAAAATGCAGAGTTGGGGAAAACTGTTGGGACAACTAAAATGTTACAGGAGAGGTGCAAATGCAGCAAAAAGATTTGAGTTCTCCAGAATTTGCTAGGCATGATCATACAAAAATTAGGTTGGGATTGACATGCAAATGGTCCAAAAAGCAGATCTGGTGTTTTGCCCATGGCACATGTCTCTGTAGCTCCAGGCTGTTGCCCATGGCACGTGTCTCTGTAGCTCCAGGCAAGCTCAATCAGTTTACAGCTTGCTAGTGTTCACTGTTGATGGTTAATTTCCATCCATCACTGACCAGAGAATTGGGTGAGATTCAAGCAACTGCCCATTGTCTGTAACAAAACATACAGGCACATTTCTGTCATGTTGTATTGCTCTGGCAAAAGTATCAGTGAATGGACAGTTTTTAAAATATGCACTTTTTCATAATTCCTTTATTTGTAATAAGTATTTGTTTAGGTTTGCATATTGATACTTTGTGATAATTTTCTCCCTGCAGATTGAGAAACTGCAAAACCAAATTGAAAAAGAGAGACAAAGTAATCAAGACTTGGAGACTTTAAGTGAGGAACTCCTAAAAGAGAAGGAGGAGCTTCAAGAAAGGATGGAGACCTTGAAGGCTGACAAAGAGAGACAGGTGCAGTGATAGTCCTTGAAGATACAATCCAGAGCCATCTTGATAGAAAGCCTTACTAGTTAACAAATGGAAAGGGACTGGGAAATCGTTCCTGCTAGGAGATTAATTCCGAACTCAGCAGGAATAAAACATATGTAGCAGTTCATCCCATTAATCTCTACTCACATATATTCTTTGGGCATCTATGGACAACAGTTTTCTGGCTTTCAGGAACCCAGTGGGCATCTTTGGGCACTGGGCATTTGTGGGGATTGGTTTTCTCAGCTTACCAGTATTGAGCAAGTAGCAGGGAGGTACAGTTCAAATTCCATGCAGTTAAGAAAGAGAAATTAGTAAATTTCTAGTCAATTACTAAAATTGAATGCAGTTCAGACATAAAAATAGGCTGTTAAACGTTTGGTGTAAACCTTTCTTGCTGCTGTTTCCAATGGCTTCAGCTGTTTATTGAAACAGAAAAGAAAAACAGAAAGTGATCTTAATGCTGTGTCAGACCATTGGTCCATCTAGTTCAGTACTATCTGACTGGCAGCTGCCCTCCTAGCTTTCAGTCAGGACTCTTTCCTCATTCTCGCTAGAGATGATAGAACTTGAACCTGAGACTTTCTGGATGTGAAATGTGCTCTACCATAAGGGTAAGGGTCTTTTCAAAGATTCCAACCCAATAGGAATCATTTATTTAATCTATCGTTAATCTTGAAATCTGAAACATGAGAATGAATTGCTTGTCTTCCAAAATGATCTAGCCAAAACGATTTTATGAAACTTTTAATGACAGAACATTTCTCTGAAATATTTTGTAACTGCTTTTATCACATGTAATCCTGTCCTGGCTAGTGGACTTGGTGGCTGGACAATACAAAAAACTAATTTTTTAAAGCTCTGTACAGGAATTATCTGTCCTAAAGAAAAAAACAAAATTCTGAATATACTGAAGTAAACAACTCCCGTTATGATTGTTTAGACATAACATATCTTTGTTTAGGAATACTGGGTAGAATGAGAAGCAAGCATTTCTCAGATGATATTCTTTCAAGATGTTGGGGAAATTGCCCAAAAATTTGCCTCTTTGAGGGTTAACAGTTTATTCAGGCCTAAATATGTGGCCAAAAGTGTAGGTTTAGGCTAGTTTTGAGTAACTTAATTTCTCATAATGCTATGAGACCATACATAACGGAGTATCAAGGTCATTGACCAAAGCAGATTATCTTTAATCTGAAGTATCTCTCATCATGATGCAACTCAACATGCCCTGTATCAGACCTATTTTGTTTGACTATAGCTGGCATTCTGCTAGTGACATTTATCTTTTTATAGTCATTGTGGAGAGAGGAATTCTGTACCTCTACATGCAACATCTCCCATCACCTTAAGATTTACCTTCCTGCTACATCATTCGTATGGCCAATTCCTGTCCAGTAGAGAGCAGAGAGCATCAAAGAAACATCTGGCTGTGCCTTCATAGACAGACACAGAATGCCAAATGTATTCTCTGGGACCTGGAATCTTTCAAAGGTCTTGAAGGATGATGTCATTCTGCATCTGACAACAAGGCCAGATTGATTGATTGATATCATTTATATCCCACCTTTCCAAGGCAGCTTCTCCAGTGCCCCTCTACTGGCTACTAAATAGCTATAGAAGGGAGGTGCAGCCCTGTAGGAGGAGGGAAAGGAAACACTGTGCAGTTCTATCTTGGAGGGACTTTATTTTCCCAATGTAAGTTCTTTGCGACTGCATGAAGATAGCAGGAGTACTTGCAGGTTAATTATATTTAATGGGCCACCTTTTTTTTTGTTCTAATTGTAGATAAAAGACTTAGAAAAAGAAACGGACCATCTCAATCAAGTGGTTTTGTCTCTGAGGCAGAGGTCCCAAGTCAGTAGTGAAGCTAGAGTGAAAGACATTGAAATGGAAAACAAAATACTCCATGAAACAGTTACAGAGTCAAGCAATAAACTCAGCAAGCTGGAATTTGAGAAGAAGCAACTGCAAAAGGACTTTGAGCAAGTGAAGGAAAAAGTAGAGAGAGTAGAAGAAATGGACAAAGAGCTCCATCAGTTGGAGAGAGAGAATGAACAGCTCACAAAAAAAGTTGCAGCCATGAAAATTACCGCGGAGAAAGCAGAGGTTCTTGAAAAAGAAAATGGTGGCTTGGAAGTAGAGATCAGGAAGCTGAAAAAGTCCTTAGATACTTTACACAATGTTTCTGTCCGGTTAGAAAGCTTGGAAAAGGACAACAAGGAGCTAGATGAAGAGAACCTGGAACTTAGGAGAATGGTAGAGACAATGAAGTTTACCAGTGCAAAAATGGCTCAGATAGAGGCAGAAAATAAAGAGCTGGAAAGGGAAAAAGAAGAACTTCAGAAAAATGTTGAGATGTTAAAGGTTTTGATCAAAAAATCAGAAAGGTTGGAGCTGAGTTACCAGAGCGTGAATGCTGAGAATCAAAGACTCCAGCAGATTTTAGAGAATAATGGAAAGAAAATCCAGCAGTTGGAGAAAGAACTCCAAGGTGCTGAGACTGAAAATCAAACTCTTCAGAAAAAGTTAGAAGAACTGAAGATCTCAAATAAGAGGATGGAGTGGCTGGAAAAGGAAAAGAAACTGTTAGAGCAAGAAGTGTCCCAGTTAGATAAAGACAAGAAAATGCTAGAGAGGGAGACAAAAAGGCTTTGGCAGCAGGTGGAGCTGAAAGATGCAAATTTGGATGAGAACACTGCCAAACTGACAGCAATGGAGAAGGAAAATAGAACACTAGAGAGAGAACTTGCTAGATTCAAAGACTCATCAAATAAGATGAAAGAATTTGAAAAGGATAATAAAGATCTCCTAAAGCAAGTCACCATTGATAAGAGAACACTAGCAACTTTGAGAGAGGTAAGCAAAGTCATATTAGTACCTTTGTCTGAAGAGTGTGCCCTTCAACAGCTTGTGTGTGTAGAACACTGTGGGATATATAAAACATACGGAGTTAAGGGGACACTGTGTGGCAATTAGGAACATTACATTTTGTTGAGGTCTTGAGAGAGGATAAATTGTCAGATATTTTTCTATAGATAGTTGTGGTTTCATAGCATCATATGAAAACCAGTACCTTAGTAATTGTCTTCCTGATTTCTTACCCACAGAAATGAGGATCATACTTCAGAGACAAATTGTAGAATCAGGACCTTTCTGCACTACTCTGTTATAGTGCTATTATTCCACTTTCAACATCTCATGGAATTCTGGGGTTTGTAGTTTACTGAAACCAAAGAGCTCTCTGGCTGAGAATTCTAAATGCCCCTCCCTAAACAGCAAACCCTAGGATTCCATAGGATGTTGAAAGTTGAATAATAGTAATATAATAGTGTAGTGCAGAAAGGCCCTCAGACACACAGAAAAGCAGAGCCCAAAATACTCAGCACAGATCATATGTCCATATATAACCTCAATTCGGACAATCCTATTTCAGTTTACTAAGTTCAGATACATACAGATCTTTAGCCAAGCAAGTCACCTGTGTTTTTCTTATGTGAACACTGTATGTATGTTAATAAGATCACTTTTCTCCCTAGCAGCAATATTAATGTATATATGGCTGGTAATGCATGAAGTGGGCTACAGGAAGCCAAATCTGTTGTTGCTCTTTTGAAAAGTATTCCATGTTATTTTTCCTCACTGTTAAAATGACCCAAGTTATTCCTGTGTCTAGGATTTGGTTCTTGAGAAATTAAAGAGCCAGAAGTTGTCAAATGAAATGGACAAGCTAGAACGAGAACTAGAGAAGATTGGATTGAACAAGGAGTTACTTCTACAGGATGATAATAGCAATAATGACAAGTGAGAATATGGTTCATTTCTGATGGGGCTGTGGAAGGGTTTCTTGCACCTTTTAATATAATCTCTATTGACTTCTCTAGACTCTAGATACTCTTGTCAAAAGTTGGTTTAGATAAAGATTTCTCTGAGATCACAGCTGCTCTTTCTTGTGCTAAAGACGTCAAGTTGCTATGTGTTGCTTCACAAAGTTTATGTGGATAGAAAAAGGTCACCTCTCAGAACCAGAGATACTGAAAGGGCGAGACAAGCTGCACAAAATGGGTAATAATTACATTGACAATTTGTAATTGTACCCTGAAATGACCAAATTGGCGGCAAACTTTTTTTTTTTAAGAAAAAAGTGGTAACAGAGATACCAACTGCACAGACTTCTTATAACCCATAGTGTAATGTTAGGTAACTGGTTGTCCTCTAGATGTTTTTAACTACAGCTCAAGGATTATGCAGATTGCCTGAAACTTCTAGAGAGCCCAAGTCTGCCCATGCCAGCTATAGTGACTTAAAGGTGAAGTTGTGGCTTCACTGATTACCTTCAGTGTCTTCAGTCATCTCAGGGTTTTTTTTAAATATGATTGTTCTGTTAATTATGTCATGTAACAAGTTCTTATCCATGCCACATACTATTGAAACAATTTTAGCATAAATTTTGGAAAATTATAGCTACAGTGATTTGTAGCAGAGAGTATATGCATAAGAATCTCCTCCTAGCTTTTCCCATAGGACACTTCAGCCCTTCAGTAGCACTCTCTGCCACTGAATCACACATAGATAATCATTGCTGTTAGAACTGATATGCACTCTGTATAGCACCGTTGATCCATAAATGCCTTCCTTCTCTTTGCCATTCCTTCCAGCACAGCACCCTTTTTCATGTGCAGGTACTTTCCTCACTAACTTGATGTTGCTAAACCTATCAGCATATCTTTGCAAATGAGAAAATTAAAAGACTGACAAGTAATTTCTATTGTAGTGTTTTTGAGGAATGACTGGAATTTCTCAAATGATATCATTTGTATATTTCCTATGACTGACATATAGTTATTGTAACATCACAGGAAATACCAGATCTTGGAAAGTAAAACTGAATCTACCCTAAAGACAATGTTAGCTAATAAAGAAGATAAAATTGTTTCATTGGAGGCTCAACTGCAAGACTTTACTACCTTAAATCAGCAGCTACAGAATGAATTGAATATGGTAAGGAGGAAACCAACAGGGGATTTGGGTAGTGAGAGGGGGGCAAAGAGAGCAATGTCCAGTGTCTTCTTTCGGCTCTGGCCCTACCACTGCTGACATGTGACCATATATAGATGACAGAAGCAGTTCCATTTCTGATTGTACCTTGTTGAATATAGGTCACACTTCCCTGTTGTGAGTTCCTCTTCCTAGCGAGATCATAATGGGTGAAGTATCTCTTATGGCCACAAAAGAATGCAATCCTTGATAGAAAAAGGTTGCTAACCCTAACTAAGTGAATGATTTTGATTATGTGTCATGGAATCTGTTGATGAAGAACTCTGGATATTGTTTCAGGTTAAATTAACTTGTGTAAGCAGTACAGTTATATTGAGCAGCCTGTTTTACAAAGCCTCATATACATTTACAGATGAGAAAGGACTTTGAAGGTCTGAAGCAGAGACAAATGGATGGAATGCAGATGCAGAATTCATTGAAACAGCCATCTGAAAACTTTGCTTCTGGGCATCAGGCAAAGGAGAAGTGGGAAAAGGATCACAAGGAAACAACGATGGAGCTTCTGAAAGTGAAAGATAGAGCTATAGAACTGGAAAGGAATGTAGGTTCTGTCCTTTCAGTTTAATTATATGTATGCCCATATTAATTGATTAATTGACTGTTAGGTTATACGTATATATGTCTGTAGATAGACAGATAGATCTGTCTACTCAAATGGTCTGTGTACCTTTTGATTCTGAAAACGTTTGAGCCAAACTTTAGGAAATTCACACATCAGGCTGGTGTTGCAGCACTAGCATGATAGAAATTCCCCCTGCTCCATGCGCAAACTGGCTTCAGAGGGTTTCTCAAACCTTTGGAGCAATTTTGGAGGGGGGGGCACAAGGGACTGAAGGGAGGAGAAGAGAATGCCCCATCCTGTGTCTGTGGATAGAAGTGGTTCCATTTGTGATTGTCTCACACTGGATTTAGATAATATTTTCCTAGAGTTTCTCTTTGTAGTGACCTCTTCATGGGTGAAGCATCTCCTGAGACTATACATTATGCATATATTTTCTTTATTGCCTTAATATGCAATAGTATCCATCAGTCTTCTGCAGTGGCACCCCTCCTTCCAGGCAGGGGAAGATACCTAACACAAGTTATTTAGGCCAATGACTTTTGATCTTATTTTTTTTCTACAGGAAAACCCTCTTTATATTGACTGATTTTTTGAGGAATGTGTGCATTTTTTTTTTCAGAGGATGAGAGAACACATTTTAGGCCCCAGACATAGAGCCATGGGACTTTACTGTCACCCTCTCTGGTATCAAGAAAAGTTACTTTTCAGACGACTGTTCAAAGAATTTCCATGATGGTTTGGAAGTTCTGGGGGTTGTAGTCCAAATGAATAATTTTCCCAAGCACTGCCTAGAACACATTCAGGACTCTCCTATCCTTGCATACTGGAAGGAAAGCTCATCCCTGATGAGCCAACTGTATTCAAGGAATTTCTCTTTCATTAGTAACCTTCTCATTGAAGAATTCCTGATAAGTTTCCAAGGAATCCTAAGTGTGTCCAATGATTTAGTGAAATGGGAATGAAATGTCATTTGTTTTAATGTGGCAGCCTCTTATTTATGGCTATAAAGATCCTACTATTTTCTAAGTACTGCCCAGATATTGAAAGGTATCGGTCTCACAAGCTCATAAACACAATAAAAAAAGGAAAAAAAGAGATGAATAGAGGGGACAAAAGCAAGTATTGGAGCAGTTGCTCCTTAACTGTGATGGAGATGGTCAGATTGGTCTTTTCCTTGCCATGAGAATTATCCTGGGAGTTGGGGGAATGCAGTTTCTCACTGACTCTTGACCCCTGGGGCAGGCTGTGCTTCCCATCTGCTCTCTGGTCCCTGGAAAATTGGGAGTTAGCTCCAAGTTCTTTCCAGCAGGGAGGAGGGAAATGTACTCCCTGCATCTGCCCCTTCTCTGGTCAATAGAGAGCATGAGTTGGATCTCTCCCTCACCATGGAGGCAGGTTATGCTGTTTCTTAGTTGGCCTTGATGTCCTAGCACCATGGTCCACTTTGAGATCTATAACTTAGAAAGAATCTCATGCACTGTTTGCATAGGACATTTAAGAGCATGGTAAATTTCCTTTGTGTCATCGTTGGTGTAAGGGTATATGTCAATTTAATTTTCTTTCTCTTGCCTTTTCAATTGTGCTTCTTTCTCAGAATGCAGCCTTGCATGCAGAAAAGCAGCTTCTGAAGGAACAGCTAAGACATTTGGAAACTCAAAATGTCTCCTTCAACAATCAAATCTTGACACTACAGAAGCAAAATGTATTTCTTCAAGAGCACAACACTGCAATGCAAACACAAACAGCCAAGCTTCAGGTTAGAAAAATTCTTAGAACTTTCAAACAGAAAGATTACTTTAAAGAGCCATTTTCTTCTATTGAACTCATCATTTTGAGTGGTAATTGGATCAAAAGAAAGATAGCCATCACCCTAAAAATTATTGAACAAATAGTTTGGATCTTGAGAGAACTGGAAAATGTCTGGCTTATGTGTCTACTCAGGCTTGAGTGTTGTTGAAAAGTAAGGAAATCCATGTTTAAAAACTGAATGAAATGCAAAAGTGCAATTAAAGTATTCTAGTCATGTAAGACCACGTATCAACCTGTTCATATCACAGGTTTTTAAGTATTATACCAGTTAACAGTAGTTGTTGACCTGGGACAATGAAGTTTAAGTTGTATTTCCACATGTGTTGGATTCCTGTGTGGAGTCCTGCAGTTCAGGAAGAGAAAAAGGCCTTAGATGTCCCCAGAATGGAGCCTTTAGTTCAGCTTTTCAGTGAAGAAAGGCATATGCCCTCTCTTCAATTAACTCACACAGTTACTGTAGCCTGCCAGGACAGAGAAAAAGAATGAATACGCAAGCACTGTCTCAGTGGCACCATGGAGATATGTTAATTAGTTGGCTCAGTCAAACCATACAGCGGAAGATCTGATGCTGAGAAGAAAAAATGGGCCTGGGATTAGGGGGCGTGGCATTCTTTCCATTAGCAATAGAGCTAATCATGTGAATTGTTCTCGCAAATGTTCAAGATATTTTAATTGTGCACATGATTGCACGCCGACCCATGCTGGGACTAGATAGAAAACATCTATATTTCAATTCAAATGCCAAACCAGACACGTGCACCCTAGACGGGCTCTACGTCTGTCACTTAATGGGTCTAATCAGAGATGGGAGTGAAACCCACTGATTCCTCCCACACACCTTTCTTTTAATTACTCTACTCTCACCTCTGAGATAGGAAATGCACTGCAGAATTAGTCTTCAGGTAGAGAAATCTGGGGAAAGAAGGGGTAGTTGATCCCCTTCCCCGTCTCTGCTCCCTTTAGTGATAAAAGTAGACCACTTTTTAGCCCAAACAAAAAGTGGATGTTTTATTCAGAGTTTGAAAAAGCAGCTATGATGGCTGGATCTGCCAAATTCCCCATCCAGCATGTAGTTCTCCAAAAAAAACAACCTCCAAACTCCAGTTTTTCAGATGGATACATGCCTGGTTTGTCCCTCTGTGTACTAATGGACTGTGTTTTATTTCACTGAAATGGATAACAACTACTACTAATTGTACAGGTTGAGTATACTTTATTTGGAAATCTTAAATACTCAAAAATCCAAAATTTTGAAAAGCAGAACCCAGTCTTCTTTCTGTAGAAAACATGGGGAAATTACAGCGGCTTGCTTGTGACCACTGCTTGCAAATTGTCTCAGTTAGCTTGGCATGTTTCCCCCCACTAAGGTTGCTTTGGACTGTGCACGCATAGTCTCAGGAGAGCTTCAGTAATTCCCTCGTGTTCCCTAAAGGAAGAAGACTGGGTTCTGCTTTTTTAATAAACAAAATTAATTTAAATATTATATAAAATTACCTCTAGGCTATGTATATAAGGTATATATGGAACATTTTGTGTTTAGACTTGGGTCTTATCTCCAAGATATCTCCTTACATACACATATATATATTTGCATATAAAAAAAAAATCCAAAACACCTCTGATCCCAAACATTTCAGATAAGAGATGCTCAACCTGTGGTATTTATATGAAACATGAAATTCAGTCATCTTTATCTGTAGAGTTTATAGCATTCATTTCAATTTGTTGCCTGTGTGCCAATGTGTCCTTCTGATTCTTTGAGAAACTTTAGGTAGAGAATTCTACCTTAAATTCCCAGAGTGCCTCCTTGATGGCTCAGAACACTCTGCTCCAAAACCAGCAGCTAGCCAAAGAGAATGAATATGACAACCTACTGAAGCAGAAAGAGCAGCTCAAATCAAAGTACGAATCTCTCCTTCAAGACCATGAACACTTGACTTCATTGCATGAGCGGCAGTCAACAGAATATGAAATGCTGATAAAACAACACAGCTGCCTGAAAACATTGCATAAAAATCTTGACCAAGAACACAAAGATTTGGGAGAAAGGTAGGAATTCCTCCACAGTCTCTTAAAATAATATGTGTCTAAACTAGCCTGGCCATATGTCAAATGGCAGAATATAAATCCCTACAATAAAATAAATATGTTTTTCATCTTTCTGTTTCTCTAATATGGAGTACTGCAGGTAGACCTCCTGTCCTTTGTCCTAATTCAATCCATGGAAGGTTCAAATCTGGCCCAGAAGAAACAGTTCCCCCCATTCTCCTCCCTGAACCAGCAGGTCTTACGTGGTATTTCAGGGACAATCTGGGAGCTTGGGTTTGTTCCTCCATCCCCCTTTTCCCATCTCCTGACAGGGACTCAGTGACATTAGGGTGTGTGGTCATTGTCCCTGACATATTTACCTAATGGAAGCCCAGGAAGAAATACTCATCTATGATAGCATAGAAAAGAGCTGTTGATTACTGTAATAAGCTATCCTGATTAAGGCAGCTAGCTCGATAAGAGTATGAAAACAATAGTGAAACTATTGACTTATTGAATGCAAAATAAAACACTAAGAATAACAAAAGGCCAGTTTAAAGAGAGATGTTTTAACTTGTTCTCTGAAAACTGAGAAGGTAGGAAGTCAGTCATAACTCTAAAGCAGGGGTAGCAGTTCCTGGGGGTCTGGGGGGCCATATTGGCTTCTCTGTGTAACCTTGGCAGAATGTGTCCTGCACTCTATCTGTGCACTGACTTTTTTTTGCTTTTTGTTACAATATTTTTTCACTGAAAACATACTTGTTTATGGGGACAACAGGCCCATGGCCCGCCCACCCACCAAATAATTTACGCCCTGATTGAACAGGCTTCTTACCTTATAATGGGCTAGGAAAGTTTTAAAAAATGGCAAGAGTCCCCACTCCCCAACAGAATTGTTCCAGCAAAAATAAATTGCAGAAATACTTTTCTGGATGCTAGGATCGCTTGGGAGTCTCAAAATGGCTTGGGGGAGTACATGTCACCTGCAGACTGTACTGTGTCCATCCCTACTCTAAAGGGAAGGAGTTCCACTGTTTGTGAGGAAAAAATTAGGTGCTTTCAAATCTGAAATTTGAATATGAAAGAATAAAGCATGCACCTAGAAATGCTTAATTTTGTCTGGATTTTACTGCATTTATAGTAAACTATTGACATTATTTGATACAAAAATACAATCTTATGTTTTTTTAGGAAGAAGTGTTAAGACAAAGTAACATCCATTCTTATTTCTTTATTTCAGATATAATAGTTTGGTACAACACAAAGCCAAACTTGAAGAACTGGAGATGGTGTTAAAAGCAGAAAAAGATGTTCTACAGCAGGAGAAGAGAGCAAGCAGTATAGTGACAGCAGAGAACCAGAAGCTTAGAGAAGAAGTAGAAAGGTACCCATCCTTGTAAATGATCTCGGCCTCTTTGTGACAATGTGTCACTCCAAAAAATGTTTCTCATGTCTTCCTAAATAGTTGACCATCCTTTACATCGTGGTGGGCAACTGTGCAGAAGGCAGAGGCCAGTTTTTACCACCCTGCCCGCCACCTGGGGGAATCATACTGGTTTGCCAAAGCCCTCAGACCCACTTAAAAATTCTGTGTAATTTTTTTGCTCCCCAGCCCCCCATGGCCCCAAACTCCCCATTTACTTTAAAAACCAGCCAGTGCGCTCCCCAAAAAAGTCAAGAATCAACCTACATTGAAATAAGAAATGAGTAATGTCACTTCCAGTTTTGTTTGGGCTGATTTGAAGGGTTCTAGAAGGTTTTTAAGGAGTGTGGCTGGTTTGTTGGAGAAAAACCTCTTCATTTTTCAGCAGTTTTGATCCATGGGGGTTAAAAATTGTGTGCGTGGTTGTGTTTTCTTTTTAATTAAGTGACCTTGGGGCTTTGGGGGCTTCAGGGCCATGTGGTTAGATGCTAACATTTATCCTTCACCATGTGTGTTTCCATGTTACATTAGATACAGGTACTGTCGTTGTATATGTTTACACAGATTATTGATCTGTGCACAGGTAGAGTTCTTCACATACAACATTCAGCACATGTGCACTGTACCCAGATTGGTCATCCATATTTAGGCACAGTTATTCACATTAAATGGAATGTACATGTGTTCATGCAGAGATTCATTCTAGATTTACGCTGCTGTTCCAGCATTCTGTCTTATTGATTAAAAATAGTAGATAAGTACATAAATAGTATTTGAGGGCTTTCAATAAATAGTTTTTATTTTTAAAAATGTAACCATTTATTCATAAAAGTAGTGCTGTCATCATACATTCTATGGGACTTGTATAGGATTACACCCTTTGGAAAGTTCTTATTTAAAAATTATAACTTTAAGTAGTTGAATTGTACTACAACACTCAGAAATGCTAGAAAAGTTACAGAAACTTCCATTAAGAAATCATTTTTTTAAAAAGGATTAAAATAATACTGTAATGATTTTATACAGGGGAAGGCATAATGTTTATTGTGCTAATGAAGTGGGATTAATTTAGATTCTTACTTTTAGGAAACAAGTATAACTATTGCAATCTTCACATATACATACTGAAGTCACAGGAACATGTAATCCTTCTCAAGTATTTTAATATTAGCAAATGTTACATAGAACTATTTTTTTGTTAACAGTAAGAGATCTGCCTCTTTGCTTAACACTGCTGATAATAGCTCAAAATCTTGTTTTTGTGTTTCTCCTGCAATTTAAAAATATTTGTTTAATTTATTTGTTTACAAAGACCAAGATTTAACTACTATGTTTGTTGAAAATTGAAATCCTGCAAGCCTGGCTTAACGTTGCTTTTGGAGATGCAATGGTGGAAACAGTGAAGTGTTTCTTTTCCTTGTTCTAGGGTGAATTTCTTACACAACAAGCTCAAGGCAGAATATGAAGGACTTCATAGCCACACTAAGGAGTTGAAAACTTCCTTGAATAACTCACAGCTAGAATTGAACCGTTGGCAAGCTCGCTATGATGAGCTAAAAGAGCAGCATCAGGCCATGGATATCTCCCTAACCAAACTGGACAACCACTGTGAGGTGAGATCTATGCAGGTGGTTATTTGTAAGATCAAGATGAGTTCCTGAACATAATTTAGTAAGATTTACTTTCTCTTAAACACCTGTTTTTCAGGGCCAAATCTGAAATATGGGAAGAGGGCTTTAAAGCAGGGTGGAAGTGGAAAGCTACACTCTTTGCCTTCAATTGCCACATCTAACTTCCAGCGGAACTGCTTATTTTAACTCCTTATTTCTTGAGAGGGCTCAGGCAGGGTAAAGATTCAGCACTCGGTGTCCTCAGAGCTTCCCCACTCTGTTGTGCAGAACTTAACCATGACCCAAGTTGAGTTTAAGAGTTTAACCATGACCCAAGATGAGAGACTTATCATGTCTAGTTTAATTCTGATTTGATTTCACCTGGACACCATGATGCTTGCACATCTTAAACCCTCCTTGTAGTGGGTTTGGCTCTTATCAATGGGCTTGGCATTCAGTAGACATAGCAGTCACGCTCATGCAGCGATGGTGCAGGGTGTGGTGCGTTCTGTTGGCATATCACGTCGCGCTTGTGGCACATTGGGAAGTGCAGCCCATGAAATTAACCTGTAGCATGTCTGTTGAATAGCTGCTCGCTCGACTGAAAGGAAACTTGGAGGAAGAAAATCACCACCTCCTGAGCCAGATCCAGATACTAAGTCAGCAGAACCAAATGTTATTGGAGCAGAACATGGAGAACAAGGAACAGTACCATGAAGAACAGAAGCAATATATGTAAGAGAAGCCCTCTCTTTACTTATTTTGTTGTCAGTGAGATTAATAATTGAAACTCAGGGCTGAGAAAGCAGAAAAACTTCAGAATGGATCTCAGTATCCATTGTATTGTATTAAGGTAGTCAAAAGGCAATTCAAAATGCTTCCAGTCAACTACCTGATTGCTTTGCAGAGCTTAAGCATATAAGGTATTATGTAGATTCAGTCTAATTATATTCAGTCTAATGTTGTAAAGACAGGTACAAGCCCTCTAAAGGTATGGGGGCAAATTATACATGTTATTGGCTCCCTGGAGGGACCTTTTTCTAACAGAAAATGACCTGAGAATTGACTTTTTCCCTACTTGAAGGGAAAAGCTGGCCCTAAAAGGACCTAGAGACAGTAAAAAACATGGAGAAACTGCCCTCTATCTGTTGGAGGCAATAGGGGCAAAGCATTTTTTTACGGTCTCCAAGGGAGCCAGTGCAGCCCTCCCAATACCCTCTACTGCAAGGAGTGTGTCTCACAGGGCCCCATTTTTCATTTCTTGAAGTCTCCTCAGATACCCTTTTTTTCCCTTTTTTTTTTTTAAGAAGCCTGATTAGGGGAAAGAGAGAGGAAGAAACTAAAAGAGAAAGAACTGTGGGATGGATTTGAGAAGAACTTTTCACTT
This sequence comes from Ctenosaura bakeri, assembly GCA_948474755.1. Lineage (NCBI taxonomy): Eukaryota > Metazoa > Chordata > Lepidosauria > Squamata > Iguanidae > Ctenosaura > Ctenosaura bakeri. The sequence continues at coordinate 196,847 of CAOLHI010002651.1, read as the reverse complement.
AATTATCCAAGAGCCTAGCAGCATGTAAATAATTTCCCAAAGAATTGCAAAGTCTCTTTTGAAAGAGCCTAAATAAAATTATATAATAATTGTATGTTATTCTATAATATAGAAACCATTGCAGAACATAATCAATAGAGGAGCAGAAGTTACTGAAGAAAGTCACAGTATACCTACATACACATGAAAGAGTCCACTTTCCTTCCATACAGGCTGATGGGGAGCTTTCTGAAAGGTCATGGCTGCTTGAAACCCATAGTCTCTTATTACGGAAACAAATAACTCCCTCTCACCCATTCTCTTTTTCCCCATTTTTTCTTCTTCTATCCCATACTTAGCTGTTTGTCTTCTCCACAAGCCCAGCTTGCTAACCTTGACTCTAGAAAGTTCTTTCAATCTCCCCTTCCTCCTTCCTCTTGTCTTCCCAAAGGAAGTAGGAAGATTAGCCTTCCTAACAACAAAGGCATGTGATACATCTCCTCCAATCCTAATAGTTCTAAGGTATCAGACCTTCCTGTTTTACTGAATGTGACAGAGGGAGAGGCAACCACACTAATAAATTCCGACATCCTAGTTCACTAAAGCATATTTAAGTTAAACTTCAGCATTGTAGAATATGCTGCCTCAGAGTGTGATAGAGTGTTCCTCTTTGCAGGTTTTTAAACAGAGGCTGGATGGCCATCTGTTGGGAGTGCTTTGAGGTGTGTTCCTGCATGGCAGGGGGTTGGATTAGATGGCCTCTGTGGTCTCTTCCAGCTCTATTATTCTTTGATTCTGTGATTAATTGATGAATCTAGAAGGTTAAATGAAATCATTAGAAGAACTTGATAAATTACTGAGTTAATTGAAATGTGAATTCCAAGCTCTGGTTAAATACAACATTTCATTGAACTGATTTGATTTCACCCATCTGTCTGGATAGTTCTCAAAAAACAAACTCAACCACAAGTTGCAATGACTAAAGCATTTTAGAGTTGTTATTTACTTTCCCTCCCTTTTTGTCTGTGTATTAAACCAACTAACAGTCAAAACTGCTAAATAGCTTAATCATACTGTTAATTATATTTGCTGTGTGATAGATGGTGCCTCAGAAGAATTTTCATTGCATCAGATCTTTCTTTCAGGAATGCTGACTTTGTTCCAGAAAATGATAATAGTTCAATTCATTTAATTGCACCAATTCCCCGCAACTAGCATCCTTTAAATAATTTTTCCTCTTCTTTGGTTTTCAACAGTGATAAACTAAATGCCTTAAGGAGACACAAAGAAAAACTGGAGGAGAAGATAATGGATCAGTATAAGTTTTATGATCCAGCTCCAAAAAAGTGAGTTTTGCAATCTAAAATTGCACATGTACAAGCCAGTTTCTTGCAGAACATCTTGTATCTGTGTGAAAATAACTTGTATACAATCCTCCTGTAAGCAGAACAGTTATAAATGGCTACATTCTCTTTATCATACGAACAAAACTATATTGAAGCTCAAGCAGTAAGCCAGAATATGCATGATTGTAGCTACATATTTTCTCCTTTCAAGCAACTGAGCAAAACAGGAGTTCCTCCATTAGATATAGTTCCTGTTTCATATAGATCAGGAAACTATTTTTAATCGCTTTGGACAAGCCAAACCATATGGAACTATGGTTTAATATAGTGACATGTTTCAGCACCATTAATCATAATTTCCCAGTTTGTATGAAATAGGAAATTAGAGTTCAAAGATGAGGAATATGTGGTCCTCCAAAGGTTACACTATACCTTTCATCAGCCCCAACAGCATAGCTGTGGTGCAGGAGAATACAAGTTATCAACACTGTAGTGAAGGAGAAATCAAGTTATAATCCAGAAACACCCAGACACTTTTCCTCTCCCTCATACGGATAACGGAAACCCTCCTGGTTCGTATACTGGGGCAGATGAACAAAGGAGTATGTGCAGGACCAAAAGGCTTATTTTTATTTTGACTCATTAAATCGTCTTCTGTGAAGAAGTGTTAAACTATTAGCTTCCTTGGCCTGAGTAAAGCCAGCCAATCCAAGCTTTCAGAATGCTGGGTGATGGGGTTATAATGGAAAGAATATAAAATTAGAGTCTTGTCTAGTAAATTGTCAGATAGGTCCAGTTAGAAGTAGAAACGGTTAAAAGGAGTAGATAAGAGTGACTTAAATATTGAGAGAGACGGAGATGGTTCCAGTCAGAAATAGAGACAGGGCTGATGAGGACCAGTTGGGAACTGTGGTTTGATGGGAACTGAGAGTGTGGAAAGAGTTCAGCTAACAGTGTTACTTTGTTTTCACGAAAGAGTTGTGTTGTGTAGGGAGCCAACATAAAACATAATGTTATCCAGTAAATCTTTTAAGTTTCTTTTTCTGCTTCACTCTCTGGATAAAGAAATGATGAGGCGACTCAGACATGCATTACCAAACCTATCCCAGCAATAAACACATCCACTTGTCCCATACAGTGGTTCCCTTGGGGACTAAACACCAGATCCAGGAATGTCTCTTGTGGCAGAGTTGGTGTAAAAGTTATATATAGCAAATCTGAAGCTGAGAAAAAGATCTAAATCCACTTTGTTTGTGAACTAAAGTACACAGAAGTAATTTTTTGTCTTAGTCTCAAAGGTGCTACAGGATTCCTTTATATCTGCTTATGCTGAAATAGACTAACACAGATAGTTCTTGAAATTTGAAGCCTCTTATGTAGCCCAACAAGATGTTAACTTGTTAGTAAATTGGTTGTGCATTATCAAACTCAGTCAACTCTCTCTCAGAAGAATTTTAATAAAATGAGGGACATCCCTGCCGTTCTGATTGTAATGCAGCACAAAATGAAACTAAAGCCCCCGATTAAGATAACAAGTACCAGAATGAGTACATGGTGATAATCAACTCTTTTCTGGACTTTTTTTTTTTTTTGTCAATATTTGGTACATAACCTTTGTTTTCTGCAGTATACCCCAACTTCTACTGCATTGTAAAACTCCTTGTTTTATTTATCTCTATTATGCTTTGCCAGTTTTTAGTACTGCTTTTTGATGAAAAACAAGAGTATTTAGGAAAGCATTTTCTATACTTTTTTTAAAAATCCAAAGAATTAAATTATTGCTTATTCTTCCCTTTTAAAACAGGAAAAACCACTGGATAGGAGCTAAAGCCTTGGTTAAACTTATAAAGCCAAAAAAAGAGGCTACAAGAGAGCGATTGAAATCTTCAGCAGAGAGCCCTCCATGGCAATCAGAAAGCACAGAGACAGCGGGGTCATCATCTCCTGCACAGCTGCCCAAGCAGCAAGAGAGTCTGGAGAACACCTCTGTAGAGTCCAGCTCCATGGAAGATAGAGAACATCACAGTGGACCTGTGAGCAAAGGTAGGCGATGCTGCACTGAATGGCTAATTAGTCATAGTGTTATGCTAGAAAAGTTTGCTAAATGTGTGATCCAGACAAAGTTAAGCATTATGAAATGCCACTGAAATCATGGGAAAACAGTGAGAGCCAGATACTTTTTAAAAGATCCTATTTTGAAGTAGAAAGTAGCTAACAGATGCTGGAGGATTTTTGAGAAGGGCTTAGAATAATCTCTCTCTAGCATTCCTCAGTCCTTGTACACAGTGAGAATGCTCTTGCTAGGGCACTGGGCCTTCTAAGTCCTTGGAGTGCCAGCATGCCGTTCTCTGGAATCTGCCCTGAAAAAAAATGTTCATGTGAACAGTGTGCAATTAAAAAATAATCTGTTTTTGTTTTTAAAGTTATTTGGTAAGTGGAGAGAACACTGAGGTTACACCCATTGCTTGTACACTGCTGAATTGATTCAGGGGTCAAGATAATTCTGATTAAGCCATCTTTCTAGGGCATTAGAATGTATCAGTGAAGATCATGTCTGAATTCTGTACGTTCAAGATTCAAGACCATTCTCAAAAAGGAAGCAGGCTTTTGCTGTGGTGGTGCTCCTGCTAAGTACTGCTTAATTACAGTACTGCTACTGCTTGGAGTTTGAAACAGGCATAGTCTTTCTTGTGGGAAAGTGTAATTGAAAACTTATGGCATGCTCAACAGTCAAGAATAGGGCTGGCCTTCTTATGAGACAGAATAAATCCCTCAATTCAGCCTGTGAATTCTGCATCTACCCACTATGTCCCCAGATGCCCTCTAGGGGGCATGGGAAGCATTTTCACCATGTTTTTAGGTGCCCTTTGGCCATTTAAACATTTTTAACAGCAGGAAATCAGTTTCTGTTCACCTCCTCTAAAAAATAAAAGGCTCTCTTGGGCCTATAGTGACCCAGCAGGCCCCAGACACAGGCCTTTTCCATAGCACCCTCTCATCCTGCCATGGGACGGGAGAAGGACGATGATCATGCTTCTGCATGATGTTTTCATGGTCCCACTCCTTTCCCATCACCAGGTGGTGCGATCCTGGGTTAAATCATTGATAGATTTTCCCCGTCAGTGACCCACGATTGCACCACCATCCCACACTTACCTGTCCTGCAGAAGGGCAGGAAGTGCAATGGTGGCACTTCCTGTCCCAGCACATCCTGGGAAAGCTGTGCTGCAGAAGGAAGCGGTGTGTCCATTGTGCTCCCTTCTCCAGGAAGCTGTTCCTGTGTGGAGGGGAGCACTGCCGTTGCACTCCCTTTCCAGCAGAGCTGCTGCTGAGATCACCACCAGACACTGCCAAAGAAGGTAAGCTGTGGAAAGGGCCATAGTGAAAATATCTCCATATACCATGAGGACATTTTGGATCAAAAATGTTTTTGAGAGAAAAAAAAAGACACAAACACACACAGGGGCACAGAAACAGTACTGTGGGGCTGCACATTGCCCCCCAGCTGGATTTCTTGTCATGGCAATTTTATATGTTGTATTTAGTACCAGGAGCTTTTTTCAAAATGGTGGTAACATATAGTCACTTCTTGTTTTGGAAAAAGGCTTCTCTGGGAACAAAAACAAATCTGGGAATATCATTGCAATAATTCTTCCTGATCCCATAAAGCACAGTGAGAGGTTTATGCCCCCTTTTTTTTTAAAGATAACCATCCCTGCTCTGCATTATGCAAATTTGTCTCTAACCTTAGACAAAATGAGCAGATTAGATCTTTGACTGTGTTAGATTCCTTTTTTTGTAAACTTCCTTTGGCACCATTATGACAAAAATGTAGTTCATACAATAATACATTAATTCCTGGACTTTTTAATGGTACTGTTGTCATATATTCTAGCGTATATGCTAGTTCTACATATTTATGAAATTATACTTTTTACATACTACTGTCAAATTTTGAGTGTATTATATTTTGCCTAATAAGTACTGTTTCTCTGTGAATTAATGGAAATTATTTACTTTATGGGAGTTTCTCACACACAAAAACTAATCTTAGGTTCATCTAGAAAACTGTAATTTTCTAGTTTCTGCAATCTGATGTTCTCTGATCTAAGTTGATAACAGCAGGGGGAGCAAGTGGGAAAGGAAAAAACAGTACGGATTCAGAATTTTACTTCAGATGAATGTCTCTTTCAAACAGCTTGGTACTGGTATTGTGGTGTTTCCTTTGTTATGATAATCTGTCTCTCAGTTAAAAGTTTTGGGCAGGATATGCTAAAATAAAACAAGTAATTAATTTATAGAGGTACAAGTAATTTGGAAAAAGTTTTAAAATAATTATATATATATAAAATAAATAATTTATTGAAAGGCATTAAAACAAGTAAAGTATGTAATGATACATCTGTGAATAATTTCCACAAGGTGGGCAGTCCTACCTATTATTTCAGTGAACTCCCTTCAGCTCCAGCGCTGGAGCCTCTAACAGACCCAAAACCTTGTTGCTACGAGCCCAGCATAGTAGAGGGTGGGGGCTGCATTTCTGCTTCCCCCTACCTTTCCTGGGACCTTAAAAAGCAATGGAGGAACACTTCATCTATATTAACTCCAGGTTCAACATCAATCAGAGAAATTTTCAGGGTCTGTGTTCCAGTAATGGATAGGGCCAAGAACAGAAGACTAGGACCAAAATACTCGCATATTTTAGGTTTAAGGTTGCACTTATATGAGGCATTTCAACTCTTTTAGAATGGAAGGGAGTCATACAAAAGCTGGGAAATCATTGAATGCTGTATCAAGATGGAATGAATAGGGCCATCTAGAAAGTCCCAGAGGGCTGGATCGGCCTCATTCCCCATTCCTGTTGTAGTTCATTAGCCAGTTAGGGGATAGTGCCTTGGACTCCAACATAGCGTGTCCCAACACCATCCCCCAGTCCATTCCCACTATACCTCTGAGAACTACTTCACAATTTATACAATTCTGTGAAGAATGTGATATGAAACCATCACATAGACCCTGATGTGTGAACTTACAGCAAACAGTTTCCCCCTGCATATATGGCATGTTTCCCGGCTTGTGTTATAAAACTACTTCCCACCGTTACTGTTTTTGATGTTTTGACTGTTTTTTGTATTGATATGTTTTTATCATTTCCTTTATAAACTTCTCAGATAAGTGATTTAAAAGTACATAAATTTCTTAAATGAATAAAGTTGTGTACATGACAGAGGGAAATGGCCATGTTGGGATTCAACAACAAACACATGTTCTGGAGAATCTTGACTTATTCTCATGTATGATCTCTGATCACTCCTGCTTGGTTTTTCCTGCAAACAAGGATCTGTGGTATATTTTCGTGGCTGAACCAGGGACTCTGGCTTCTCTCTCCCAAAAAGACAGAGACATAAATTAAAACCAGTCTCTTGCTTATGACTGTGTCTTCCTTGTAGAAAAAGTATCCAGAATCCCGAGTTTGTATGGCATAATGAAGAAAAGACAGAGACGATATAGTCTGTTTAGCCTATCCTGCTAGCAGGAGAGAAACATGAGAGCAATTGGGTAGTGTGAACCGTCATTCTGCACATTGGCAGGGTTTCTTGACATCTAGATGCAATTCATACACTTGATGTGCAGTCTGATCAGAATCTTGATTTTGTCTTAATCTCTACACCAAGGTACTTTCCATTTCAAACATCCCTCACACACCGTAAATATCCCTGTCTTATAGGAAGCACTAGGTCATAACAATTCATTTTTCATTTGTTTTTATTTGGAAGTATTGTGTGATATATTAAATTAATGAAAAGCATATCTAAAACTAGAATTCTATGAAATATTGCTTTTATTTCTGCAAATTCTTAATATACTGTGTTTGCTGGTGTATGAGACTCACTTTTTCTTCCCAAAATATACTATTTGAAAATGGGGTGCGTCTTACATATGGGTGCATCTTATATGCCAGTAAATACAGTATTTAGTTTACCATTTTTAGAATGTAGTCATGGAGAGACGGGAAAGGTGCCTAACATATGTATGAACTTACAGTGTCTATTTTAATCATACATACTAGAGGTTGATGCTGTGCTTTATTCTCATCTAATCTCTTAACTAATTTAGTAGCTGCTGTAGAAATAATTAGCCCTTTTTATGTTTAGATGTTTGAAATGCATTTTAGTTATTTCTGTTACCTTTTTTTTTTCTTCTTTTCGGGATCTCTGGGTGATAACAATTGTAGCTACTCAACGCAAAAAGATTGCCTTTTTGAGAAGCACCAGCAAGCCCAAAGAAAAGTCTCCCAAGTCTCCATCGAATCATCCGTCTCTCTCTAATCGCCTCTGGTTCTGGTCGTCTTCTGACATCCCATCCTCTCCTAATGAACTACTTTCTTTCTCGGAAACTGGGGATCCCTAACTCCTCTCTTCTTGTTTATTTTATGCTTTTCTGTTTGTTCTTTTTTTTTTTTAATTGGAACTTACCTACACACAACATCATAGATGGTCATCATATTACTGACACAAACTAAATCCAAGACCAGATTGAGTCAACATGAACTACATTTTCCCCTACCCTTAAGATGAAGGTTTTTTATTGTACGATTGGGATCATTTCTTCATTGCAAGTATACTTAAATGAGACCTGTGGCATACAGTGTCCATAATATGTTTACAGTATTGGTGATGGTGCACATCTTAAGTAAGTGAACTTGCTGTGTGCTTCAGTAATGTTTTGCTGTTACTGATGTGCCTCATGTCCTGTCCAAATGTAAAAACAAGCTGTGGCTGCTATGTTGCAGACAACGCATCCTCCTTAAGAATTTTTGCACAGTCTGAATAAAGGAGTCCTTATATCCAGCTGAGGTTTTGCAGCACACTTCCTTCTCAAGAGTCCTTTTGACTGTGTTCTGAGAATGTTTCTACACAGGCATAAAGATACAGAGACATGTGCTCCTGGCTAGGATAGTTTGACATCTTAATCATTATATTACTTAATCTGTTTGTCTCATTTTTAGAAAATACCATCTTGAATAATGTCATCAAAAAATGCAGTATTCTGATTTCCAAAGTGAACAAGTACCATCATAGTCGTGCAGTGAGCAAGCAGCTTTGCATCTGTGCTTAGCAGTGTTAAAACTACTTTGCATTTCAAAAGATGGCAATCCTTTAACATGTCCTTGACAAACAGTGTTATTAAACTTCTCTGACATTAGTATGTATTCTACATTGTCATAATAGCATGGAATAGATAGGTTTTTTTCTTGAGGCAAACAGAGAATCTTGCACTCCAATTTAAAGTTTGGCTTACAAACTTCAGTGGTGAATGAGTTTGGAGTGGATATTTATACAAGGTTTTAAAATGTAGGACATATTGGATAAGGTCCAGTGAAGTTTCCAGTCCAGGCGTGTTATTGCAGAATATTCTAGTTATTATGTTCCCAATGCACTATACACTCACATTGAGATAATCTTTGATAAGCAGCAAAACTGACTCTTTTCTCAGATGTTCTTTTGTATGCTTTGTAATTAATCTTTGTCTTTAGTCCTAATCTGTTCACTCTGTTGTCTGCACTAACCATTTGTTATTTGTGCCTCATCCTATTTGTTCTTCAAGAAGTTAATGCCTTTGTCCGTGAAGAATCAGTGTAAAAACAGTTGAAATGTGAAAGCTGCTTCTCATCAAAGCTCGTGTTGAAATACTGGATTTGCATATTTCTTTCAGTTTTTCCTTTGGGAACGTTAAAGCTTTCAAAGCCCTGAATTATTTAATGAATTCTCCCTTATTACTATGGCAAATAATTTTTGCAACTAATGGGTTAGGTAGCAGTTTCAATTTCAAATGAAAATCTCAGCCTGAGTGCTACCAGGTTAAAAACATGCTTTCTTACTGGATTTTGTACAATCCATCATAGACCAGAATCTTATTTGTATTTGTTTAACATCACATTTTAATTGCCTTTTATATTAAATTCAAGGAAATAGAATTACTATAGTCTGATCGTTCAGTAGGGTTTACTCTCAAGTGAAATAGGCAGAGACTGGGAGTCTCAGAAGCATTTTGGTAGATTTCCCTACTCCACTTTTTCTGTATGGTTCTTCCTTTTTCATAATATGTGATGAAAATGTTTTCCCTTCTTTTGCTGTCACTCATTCGCTTTCTGCTACAGGATACAAACATATAATCTGTCATGATAAACTTTAAAGAAACGGCTTGCATAGCGATGCATCTTATGTGCAATTGTTATGTGTCTGCTTGCTGCATTCATAAGACAATGAAAAGAATCTGAGCCTAGCTTTGAGGTAGTTTATTGTCTTTCTCTCTTTGTTTTTCCATCTTTTGCCACTCAACATTAATAGATTCAAAGCGGAAGAGAATTTCTCATTATGGAGGCAGCAGTGACCACATCGAAAATGCAGCAGACTCTATGATCAAGCAGTGCTATGTGGAGCCAAGTTCCAGGACTTATTCTGCCTCAGCCACTTACTTGGCTGTTGCAAGTTCTACACCCACATCTAGACTACCAAACAGACCCAAAGGTATGTGTCACATCTGGCTTCACTGGGATTGCTGCTTCGATAAAATCTAGTGTCCATCTCAAGAAGTAAGGAGAGTGTTCACTGTAGCTTGTTTGTGGCCCCTGCAGGCCATTTCGAGGCTCCAAGTGCCCTTGGGTTTTTGTTTTGTTTTTTTCAAAATGGTTTCAGTTTTTTAAAAAATTCAGAACACTCTCCCATACTCCCTCTGGGGGTTTGAAGGGCTAATTTTCCAATTTCCCTCATGGTCCCAAAAAGCCTCTTGTGGGGGCAAAGTCATGGCGGAACCCTTCCCTCCAGCTCCAACAGAAGTGCAGGAGGCATTTTGAGATGTTTGTTTTTATTGATGCTTGGGGAAAAAAATTAAAAGAATTTAAAAATTCAGGACTGAAGATAGCTCTCTGAGGTGTCCTGTTTTGACCCATTTGCATTGATGGTTGACTTCTGAAATCTTACATTCTTCTATCCAGGCTATAATTCAGATGGTGATCTATGTGAAAACTTCCCTGAGGGAGAGCTTTCAAACAAACAACACAGTAAGTAAATGAGAAACAAAAATGTTTCTCATTTTTGCGTTTCATCCTTTTATATTTGATTGCTTTGGGACAGAAGAAGTAGGAAACCTCAGTCTGAGAGTTATTCTGTTCTCTAGTGGCTTTATTGTTCTCTGTTTACTGATCTGTAGTGACTGATTGTTCTTTCTTTGTAATTTGGAAGCTTGGAAGATAGACTGCTCTTAATTTGTTTAATGACCCTGTTTCTTTTTAACCCCCAGAATCCAGAACTAACAGCTCAGAGAATAGTGAAAATATATCCACTGGAAGCTCACCTCTAAATATGAAAGGTAAGATCTTTTCATAATAATCTGTTGTGTTGTAGCTTTGAACATCTGTTATATTGTTTAGTGTGTGGCTTGAAGTCATTTCCAACTTACGGTCACCATATCACAAAGTTTTCATGGCAAAATCTGTTCAGAGGGGGTTTACTATTGCCTTCCTCTGAGGCTGAGGAAGTGTGACTTGCCCAAAATCACCCAGTAGATTCCCATGGCCAAGTGGGTATCTGAACCCTGGCATCTCTGAGAGTCCTAGTCCAACACTCAAACTATGCTGGCTTTCCAGCATCTATTACATTAAATGTGAATCCCATTGGGTATGACCCACATTATGCCCTGTTCTTTATCACACAAAGGATGTAGTTTATTTTAAATTACCAATTGTCCATCTGACCAGAGTGTCCCTTGGTCTTTAGGGAGAATGCTTTATTAGTTCTTAAGGAAAGCTTCCTCACAATTTTTTTTTAAAAAGTGTGTAACCTTGATATTTGTAAAATCTTCTGATGCAGGATCGTTTGACTGTGGTCATGGCAGATCAGAGAGTCTCAGCAGTGAAGACATGGCACTGAGTAAAGACACACTTGGCTCATCCAGAGACGGCCTGTTTTGTCCCATCTCCTCAGCGGTTTTGGGCTCAAACACTAAGCAGAATGCCTCCCATAGCAGGAACGGCTTCTTGTCATATGATATACCTCAGAAAAGTGTAAGGCACCGGTCTGCCTCTCCAGGCAGTGAGATGGTAACCTTGGAAGAATTCCTTGAAGAAAGCAACATGCTGTCTCCACCAAATGTAAGTAAATCATCCAGGAAATAAGTTTCCCCCTGTGGGGAAAGAACTACTAATTATCAATAGAAGAACATATTGATAATGTATAGTTGGATCCAATGGCAGAATTCATGCTAATTAATATTAATTGGAAGTTAATGTATTAGTTACATTAGTGTATTTTATGGATGGATAGAATAGTGGAAGACCTGAGGGGAATGTAAACAGGTTCCTGAGTGTCAGAAACATCAGTGAGGAGAATATTGAAGCCCCTTTTTTATTTTTTTCTTCTTGAGTCTTTCAGTAGGGCCAAGGACTTTTACCCTGCAATCCAGGCTCACTGTTTTCCTAACCTTTCCCACAACCAGGAGTTGGCTGGGGCAGAGCAAGGGACAACTGAGGATCATCGCCAATATGTTCTGATAACAGGGGCATGGCTAGAATGTCATCCTCCAAAACCACCAGAGACTGCCTGTGAATACCTGTATTGTGGTACACCAGTTTTCAAGAGAGTCATTGGCAGGGAGGAAACTGAGCAAGGCCTGTCAATAGCTGAAGCCATTCATGATCTTTGGTGGGTTTCCCTCCCCAACCTTCTTCTAGTCACTATGTGGAGGGAGCAGGGGGGTAGGGGAAGAGTTTAGTGAAGATCATCAACAGCTATATCTGTCAACAATCCTCTTTCAGCACCCCCTCACCATGTTGTGGGGAAGCCAAATGAGCATCATCAACAGCTAGGGCCATCAAAGATCTTTGCTTAGCTACCCAACCATCTCTCAAAGGTGCAAGGGGGATGTGGGTTGGCAGGGAGACCTTTTCCAGTTGTGAAAATGCCTCCAAGAACTGATCAGCTTTCAACGATGTGCCCGCAGCAGAGAGAAAATCATTTGAATTATTGGTTTTCCCATGCAGAAAAGAATAAATTTAACAAGCACACCTCTACCTTATAGTCAACTTGATATTTTAATTTCTGAATAAATTTGGTTTATTTTCCCTACAAGAAGCAGTCTGGTAACAAGTGGAGTAATAAGTGTTAAATTGTCAGCAGTTAGGGATGTATGATTAGAGACAAATATCTGGGTGCTCTTGACAAATTGAATATCCACCCTATGAAGTTGGTGTTTGCATTAAGCTACAACCCCCATAAATTGAGAAGCTCTTCCTTATGAAATGACACCTGAGCTACCAGCATCCTACTACAAATATAGTATATTGTATTTATTATTATTTTTCATGGCATGAGTTTTAAAAAATATTTACTAAAAGTGTGGTAGTGACTGGAAAGAGCAATATGCTCTCTTCATGCTCATGGAGCATTTGTTTTGCTTTACTTCTTACTTGTTTTGCTTGTACTTCCTGTTACAATTATCTGGTTTAATTGACTTCTTACATCTTTTGACCTCTCTCTGTCTTAAAGCTGGCCAGAGTTTGTCCATATAAACTGTATAAAGCTAGAGGACAAAAAACAACAAATTCAGTACTCTTGCTAATCCCTATTCTATCTTAAAAAAAAAAAATCCAACATTGACCAAATTACCCAGAATTTATTTGAATGCATGTTCATTTAAGGCAGAAGTCTGATTCATGCTTTCAGTGACTGCTTTTCTTCCCATAAGTAATTTAGCCATATGCAGAGGTCACCAGCACACTAGGGGCCAGATAGCAGTCTGCTTATGTACAGCGTATATCTTGGTTTTGAAGCCAGTGTTTGTATTTTGTGTCAATATTAGCATTATAACACTTAGAAACAAGTAATGTTATTGGTCATTGGCTATTTTAGGTCATTCTGTTGCCCCACATGAACTGAAAAATTGTACCTTATAATCTTTTACTGTGTTGCATAGGGGGCTGTCAGAGCTCTCATGTCCATAGAAAAATCATTGCAGCTCTAAGACATTGCTCTGGACTGATTTTTCAACAAGGCAGTCCTGAGAGTACATTAACACCGCTTTTAATTATCGTTCTGCATTGTCCCTTGTCCTCTGCTTGGGCCAAACAGCTTTCAAGACCTTTGGACTGCATGCAGGGGGATGGTTATCCACTTGTAAATAAATTCACCCACATTTTTCAGTAGCAGCACATCTATTGTGACATGTGAATGATTTTGCTCATGAAGACGCCAGTTTTGACAGCCCTCTGAAACTGTAACATTTCAATATTTGTTTATATGCAAGTCATTCAAAGCATACAATTTTGAGAGACATCTTTGAAAGATGAATTTGTGTATAACCATGTTCTGATAGTGATTTAATTAGCTTCACATCCTATGATTGTGATTCTTTCCTTCTTCAGGAGACATCCAATAAAGATGACTTGCTAAGTGAATATTTTAAAAAAGCAAATGAGCGACCATCTGTTGGTAATCAGTTTTCTCCAGCAAATAGGAAGGAGACAGCTAAGACACCTACCAGCTATGTTACCCCGACTGTTAAGATGCCTGGCACTGATGAAGATGGAAGGCCGGCTAGACCTGGCCACTATGTCAAACCAAACCTTAGGCCAACAGAAGCGGAGCTTTTGGCAAACTCCACAGGCTCCTACAAGCTTCCTCATGCTCCTCACAATCCAACCAGCAGAACTTCCAGGCAAGTGCCACAGCAGTGCAATGCCACAAGCAGGCAAAGTACATCTCTCAACCGTACATTCAGCTTGGCTTCTGCAGACCTCCTCAGAGCCTCTGGCCCAGAGGTATACAGACGTTATGATAGCCTACCGAAGCCTGCAACGGCAGATATCCAAATGGAGAAGGACTCAGACAGCCAGACTCCTCAAGTCCCTTTAGCTTCTGTCTCTCAGGTTTCTATGAGAGAGAGGCCGCAGTCTGCAAAGATGGTGGGTTCTTTGATCAGCGTTGACTCTCGATGTCGACAGCTTGATGTTAGACGCCTTTCTCTAGCACCTCCAAAAGATGAGAAGACACTTTTGTTCCCTCCATTTTCCTACTCTCCCACCAGTTCTAAGGATGAGCTGAATACTCAGCCAGTTGAACGAGCAAAGGCAGGTTTGGAGCCCCACTGCCCTCCTCCACAGTATGCTGCTTCTAAAATCAAATCGAAACAGGTGTCGCGGTCTGGGGAAGTAGCCACAGTGACTCCTGTCAGAGTTGTCTCCAGCAGTGCGGAGGGGGGCAATCTCCAAGTGCCAGGCCCAAGTGACACCTCCTTTGTCAAAGGCCAGAGCCGATCTCCAGAAAGTAACATTCCAACAGGGGCCACTGAAGAAGTAAACAAAGGGGTCAGCTGCAAAAACCCACCAGCATCACCTGACCCTCAGGGTGATCAGCAGACTGTCTGGTATGAATATGGCTGTGTGTGATGCCTTCTCCTTGGCACACTCACCAAGAGATGTATATATATGTGCTTCACTACTGAAAATGGGAAGTGATGGTATCTCTAAACACATAGCCCATCTGTTGGTTGTCTTACCTGTCTTCTAGATGCCTTCCATACACCTGAAAGGTTGAGTTGCCAAACATGGCTGCTTTTGTGCCTGGAAGACCACATGGACAAACCTGAACATGTTCTCTTCTTCTTGCATTCTCCCAGGCCCAGGAACTAAGCTGAATTCTTAAATACATGGAACATTCACCATTATATTTTCTTTCAGTCCTACCCTCCTTCATTAACTTGAAAACCGTATTATATGTATGTGTGCTTGTCTGCTGAGTTCATGCCTTATTGAAACACTACTCAATACAGCAGACACTCCCCTTACTTTAAAACAGCCATTCTCAACCTTTGGTCCTCTAGCTGTTTGGGAGTAAGGCACTCAGAATCTGTCAGCATTGGCCAGGCTGGTGAAGGTTTCTGGAAGTGGAAGTCCAGAATAGTTGGAGGATCAAAGGTTGAGAATCGCTGCTTTAAAATATCACATTCTTTTTACTGATCTGTAAGTCTCTCCTTGGGTCTGCTTAAGGCAACTTCTTCTCATATGCAGGATGGCTCAAAGATAAAGCAGGGCTGGGTATCTGTGTGCCCTTTCAGATGTTGTTGGACTGCAGCTACCATCAGCCCTAGCTACTGTATCTAGTGGAGGGGGGTGATGGGAGTTAGAGGCTAGTAATATCTGAAGGACAGCATATTTTCAGTTTCTGGATGAAAAGTTTCTGCTTCAGCCCGTTATTGTGGCAACCATCAAAGGCTTATTAAATGTCCTGGCTTTTTTTTTCTTATGTTGCACCCACACTGGTGTAGAAGAGGTGCTGCCTTTTAATCATGTTTGATGTTTTCCTCAGAAACACTGGAATTATTGTAGCCAAGGTCTCCTTTAAATGCACTATACTGGTGTGTTTACTACTGTGTACCTAAAATCACATTAAATGTGGTTCAAATTAAATGTGGCTTTGAGAATACATACCATCATTCTGCTGACCTCCTAATGTAGAAATTTGCTTATGGACCATTGCCGTATATCCTAAATGATACACAGCAAATTCTTTTGATGATCTTCATGGCTGCTGCAATCCTCAGACTACTTTCTCCAGCTGGAGCATATCTCACTGTATTATTGAGGATTTCAGTCCTAGCTTCTGACTCAGTCAGTTTGATGTGTGTACAAACCAAAATGCATTTATATGCACATAAAAGGAAAAACTTATTGAATCATATTTATGCCCAGTGAAGTCTTTTTACATTTCATGGGTTTAATTGACTATGTATACATACATACAGACACACATATATATATATGTATATATAGTATGTATGTATGTTTCTATGTTTTTGCTTGTAAAGAGGCTTTTTGTGGCAGATTAACAGAATTGTAAGATTTCTTGATTTGGTGATTTTAGTGAGACACCACAGAGTCTGTAACTATTGCATCCAACTAGTGACACATTACGTGTGTGTGTGTGTGTGAGAGAGAGAGAAAGAGAGAAAGAGAGAAAGAGAGAGAATGAGATAGGTGTAGGAATCACATTGTGAAAAGTGCAACATGTTCTTAAATAAAGCCGTTTTAAAATACACAGTTTGGCCCATCTCTTAGAAATACTACATGCATTAACATTGCCCTCTCCAGTTGTGTGTTCAGTATTTTAATTGTTAAAGCTTTCTCCTGTGGCTTGTATCATGTTTTAGAATCTTAAGAAGTTAGAAGTTCTTTCCCCTTTTTTCTCCATTGTTTTTTCCTTCGACCACACAACTGTTTTTCCCATGTTTATATTAACAGTCTTATCAATGGTAGCAGCAGTTGGCAAGCCTTTGACTTACCACATTAAGCTTGGGTTTGGAAGGAATATTCCCAAGGTAGGTGTTTACATTTGGTGTGTTTGTGGGGGAGTGGTTTTTACAAGTATAATGACAAGACAGTTGTGTATCCTAATTTAAAGAGGACAGTACTCTGTTTGAAGGACAATCTGATCTGAGTACAAGGGAGAGCAGTGGCCTATAGTCTTCCCAAACATAATTAGATACTTTGAATTCCTATTTCCATTATAGATGTATTTTGGAATTTAAACCGATACATAAATTAGCATATGAAAATTTGAACTCTTGTTATCCTCTTAGTGCAGGGCTAGGAATCATGTGGCTCTCCTGATATTGTTAGACTACAAGTTCTAGCATTCTTTATCACTGAATGTTCTGGCTAGGGCTGCTGAAACATGCAGTCAAACACCATCTGGTGGGCTGTGTGATTTCTAGCCCTGTTTTAGGGGCATATTTCTTTTGTGATGGTATGTGGGTGCTCATCCTAACTAACACCCTAGGGTACTTGTAACTTCAATAATATTGTAATGAAATATCCAACTCTTGGAAAGTTAAGATGCGACTCTCCTACATACTTTATGTATTATTTCAGACTAGCGTATATACCCAGCATTGCCCAGGATTTTATTTTCTCATAGGTAATACTTATTAGAAAGATTTGAGATCCTGTGTCTCTTAATTCCCCAAACTGTCTTGAACAGTACCTGTAACCTTTCCCCATATTCCCCAATCCAATCTGTATTCAGAGTTATTAACGTACAAAAGTTGGCTTCCTGAGGGAATACACTGTCCTCCTCCTTGTTGGTAGGCCTCATCTCCATAACAGCCGGCCTATTCAAGGCAGACACAGTTGACTGAGGCCCAGGAGATCTCTGGCTGAGAATTCTAAAGGCCCCTCCCTAAACTGCAAACCCCAGGATTCCAAAGAATCTTCTTAGGCAGCCAATCATTTGAGGTGTTCGCTTGACACAGACAAATGAACGTTGACTTTTATATATTAGATGTATTTGAAGAAGTGATACAAACAAGAAAACCAACTTGCCAAGTTCCCATTGCTTCAGTATGTCTACTCTGGTTTAGGCTAACAGTTGGATTTAGATCTCAATGAATGTAAGAGACATACACGTACCAAAAAAGAAAAGAAAAATACTCTCATAACATTCTCATAACTGCTGCTCCAGAGACCAGGACAAGGAGCAATGGATTCAAGCTGCAGGAAAGGAGATTCCACCTGAACCTCAGGAAGAACTTCCTGACAGTCAGGGCTGTCCGGCAATGGAATCTACTGCCTCGGAGTGTAGTGGAGTCTCCTTCCTTGGAGGTTTTTAAGCAGAGGCTTGATGGCCATCTGTCGGGATTGCTTTGAGGGTGTTCCTGCATGGCAGGGGGTTGGACTGGATGGCCTGTGTGGTCTCTTCCAACTCTAGATTTCTATGATTCTATATAATTAATATGTGGGACGCATGTAATTACCACTAATTTAATAGATCAGAGACATTAGTGGAAGATTGGGTCCGTCACTACCTGACTGTTCCCTGCCCATAATGGCTAACAGCACTTTTAAGTTCAGAACCAGTTAGACACTTAATAGCAGTTGCTGGGAATTTTCTTGTGGGTTTCACCGTGGACAGGGCTAGCCTGAGATGCTCTGCTGCCTGAGGAAAGGACAAGATGGCATCTCCATATTATGTACAAAAACCATTTGTACCCACTGAACCTAAGGGCAGGATGCTAATTTTGGGGCTGAAGGGGTACAAGATTATCAGTGGTTCATTTGGAGTATCTAGGCCCTCACTGACTGAGAACTGGAGAAAAGGGGTACTATTTGTTTCTTCCTCCCCAGTCACTTCCTGCCTCTCCCAATATTTTGGCTATCAATGTGCATTACTTGTACAATAGACTAAAAATACATGGAATCAGTTGTCAGTTTCACTGAAGTTGCAAGTTCACACAGGATCCTATTGGTTAGTACCAGCTGGAGTAAACCCAATGATTCAGACACTGAGAAGGAATCAACATGTAGATAAGTCCAAGTGATTGAATGGGTCTGCTCTAATTGGGACTAACAATAATATTCAGGCCTAAGTCTGTACTTTGTTTTATTTGGTATTCATTCATCCAATTTCTGTGCGGCCACTCCTAGGCAGAGGTTTCATGTGTATAAAATGGGGGGCGGGGAGTAGTTTTTGAAGTGCTTCAGGCCCCTAACCATTATATCTAGTTGTGGGACATGCACATGCTGTCCTTCAACACAGGGTACTGACTGAGTAGCTCAGGAGACATGATCATAGGGACGCTTTGCTGCTCTAACACCTGCTACTGAAGCTGCTTCAGCCTGCCTAATGGTAGGGCTGGGGGCTGGATAATATGCCCTGTTGGTGTGATCTCAGTGCGTCTTCAGACATGGTAAGGACAAGAACAGCAGCTGAGTGTATCATGATCTGCTGCTCCTCCTCCTCCGTCTCAGTGTCAGCTTTGCTTTGTGCTGGGAGGTGGTTAGTCAGTTGAGAGCCTCAGCTGTGAAGAGAAAAGCAGAAGCTCTCAGCAGCTTCAGAAGCTGGGAATTTTTAGAGACTCCTAATAAGATGGAATTTCCCTACAGGTAAGCTTTGCCACTTTATTTTTATTTCAGTAACTCTGAAATCAGCAACAAATTTAGACAATACACCTACTTGTATTTCTAGTTCTCTTTAAATATTTGGATCATTCACTTTTTTATTTCTCAAAACTTCTAAAAAAAAACCCTGCCAAGGTAAACGTAACATCTAAGGAAATATTCTTGGAAATTAAAAAGGCAGCAACTCTAGTTAAGGCTTCATAGCAAAAACTCAGCTGGTTCTTGAGTTATTTTCAAGAATATAAAATATGAACTGTTAAGATATTTAAGTACATTTAAGTTATTTTGTGCTGTAGCAATCTCCAGTTGATTGAGACCTGCACCGAGTTCTTATACGCACTATCCTGGAGCAATGTTTCATGGTATGCAAAGGGGTTATTTTTTAGTAGACTAGTCACAAGCACAGGTAAGTGTTCATTATTAGGCTGCTTACTGTTTTTATGTCCTGAGGCTATCACTGCATGCAGTCACACTTTTGTCCTGCTTGTGAGCTTTCTATAGGCCATTGCTTAGCTCATGTTGGAACAGAATGCTAGGCTATATAGACCTTTAGCACAGCTCTTTCTAGGTAACACCAGGTAAACTGCTTTGAAAAATAATTCAGTGGGAAGCACACATAATATATGCACCCCATTCCATAACTTTGGGACAAATCTGACAGGGAACAGATATGCATCTCAGTATCTCACTTCCTAAGTGCACTGCCTTTTAGGGCATTGGGAAGAGACTGTATTTCTGAAAACTTCCAAAGGGAACGTTATCTTTGTCAATCAAATTAGAAGGCAAGCCAAGGAAACTTTAAAAGGCACACACTCTCCAACAATGGAGCAGGCTTTTGAGAGATGATGGGCTCCCTTTAGCTGGAGGTATTTGAAGAGAGAAGCTAGGTGACCATCTGGGATGCTCGAGCTTCAAGGTTCCCATATTGAGCAAGGGGCTGGACTAGGTATCCTCAAGGATCCAACTCTACAGTATTAGGATTTTAAGATGTAAAGCAAGAAAAAAATAATTTATGCTTAAGGTCACAGTATTACTGATACTGTTATTTATTAGCAGTCAAATCATTTAAAAAGAACAAGTATAAGCAGCACAGCACATGAAAGCAACACAACATTATTTCCTCTAAGCAGCCAGCCCTCAAAGACCTGCTGAAACACAAAGGCCTTTGCCTGCTTACAACAGAATAGCAAGGAGGGTGCCAGTCGTACCTCTAGGAACGGAGTTCCAGACCCCGGGCACAGTAGAGGAGAAGATCCTCACCTTCCAAGTGTACCTTCCAGGTGGAACTGGAAGGGTGGTGGGACAGAAAGAAAAGCCTCCCAAGAAGACCTCAAAACACAGAAACAGAGAGGGAAATAAGTCCCTCAGGTCAATGTCTGAGCCCTGACATCCAACCAAAGCTTGGGGAAAGGTAGAAATGAACATCCCTGAATGACCTTGCTAGCTAGGGGATTCCAGGAGTTATAGCCCCCAAAATGTAACATTTCTAAACTCTGCTCCTAATATTCCTTCTTTACAGCCTAGAGTGCTTGGTTAATTTATGCTGTTCCAGCACCCCTTCCTTCCCCCCACCCATTGGTATTCCATTATTCCTCTTCCCTTTCGTGCCACATAAGGAAATCCTAGCAACTCCTGAAACTGATTTTGAAATGAGCTTTTTCATTTAAAACAACAGCATAATGGCGGGAGGGGGGATGATAGTGTGTATTCATGGATTAAATATTTGCTGTTATTTTAAAAAATGGGTGAAAGCATGGACACATTTGGCAGTTATTCTAGTAATATGTTTACTGCCCAGGAAACACCCTTCCAACAGCTGCTTTGCCAAACTTCTTTCCCTTTTTCAGTCAGACTCCTCCTTTCAGACCAGTCTCCACCACACCACCCACAAGGAGAGGCTGAAGCATTCATTTATTTGCAGTTTGTTCCACAGGGCCAGGAAAAGCTGCCTGTTCTCTCCAGTTACAAATTCCTATTGTTTCCATCTAATTTTGCTCCTCTCTAAGGGCTGCTTCAAATGTGACGCATTTCCTACAGGAAAAGAAAGCACGGGTGTGAGGAATATCATGCAAATAAATTGAATAACTTTTTGTGTATTTGTGTGTGTGTGTGTGTGTGTATTGGCTTCACCCATCCGTTCTTGCTACATTTTTGCATTCTGTGGGTGTCAGGAAGTGGCTAATTGAAATATCTCAGAGTAACATTCACCAAGGTGCAAATACATTTTTGTCAATGCAAGGTAGTAGCAGTGGCACTCAGGGAGTGGCTGGTCCACGGTCAGCTGATCAGATTGTACTCCAAATTTTTCTTGGGGAAGGGGTTGGATTGCCAATGGCAAGGATTTGGAAATGGTCTGGTAGACCTGTATACAGGTGGCATGAGTGGGAGATGAATCTGTGTTGGCCAACAACTGCTGATTTGTGAGAAGACAATACATGCTATGCTTCCTGATAAGCTTCCTGAGCCAAAATGTTTACCTTGGCTGATGGAAGGGTCAGATCTCTGCCCTCATTACAAACCTCATATCCGGTTGAGTTTTTGAACAAGGGCATTGACCCATGACTTGTATGTTAACAGGTTACTAAGGGATAACATCTTTGGCTGGGATTTATCACATTACCTCATTCCTCTTCTGTTGTTCTCCTGTTGGGAGAACATTTAGAAAGTGTTTCCAAACGCTTTCCAAATGGTCTCACACTGGGAGGGCAACAGAAAAGGAACAACATCATGTGATAAGTCCCAGCCAAAGACACTATTATCCTGCTGTAAGTGCAATTTCCCTGCATCTTGCTTAAGGCGGGAACGGTTCCTTCAAGTGTTCGAAAAGCAAGAAACAACGCACTGAAGTAATCCAGATTGGGTATTACTAGAACAAAGGTAGTTGTGATCAGCTTATCTTTAGAAAAGGTCAGAGCTGGAACATCATATACATGGAAAGGCAGTCTTATTCACATTTCCACCTCCATCATGGTTTTCCTTATGCGGAAGAGAAAAAATTCCTATTTACCTGGAGATTTCAGTGCAAGCAAGAACCCTGATTCTTCCTGATTGCTTCTGTAGAAAGGTTCATCACAAAAAGGAACTTTCTTTTTTCAAACTTGCCTCTTTTCACGTGAGGAAAATAATGATGGAGGGGACAAAAAAGTAACACCTGAATTCAGTTAATATGCTGTGAGTAGGGATAAGAAAGACTTCACACTCAAAGACACATCTTAATAGCACAGCTATGATATGTGAACTAGTCAACTTAAACTGAGGAGGAGCACATGGCAAACCAATAGATATACACTGAAGGCATGTCCTATGATTCTGCCCACTCCCACCCCATCACTACTTAACAATGCTGCTTCTCCATCAAAACGATTTCTACTGCTGTCAACACTCTTTGATGTGAGCTATTTCTGCTGTTTAGCTGCAACTGTGGTTGCTTGTGAATGAAGTCCATAGTCCAGTTGTTCTGGCTATCTTGTGTATATCTGATTTTGCTCTTATGAGCAGCATGTTGCATTCCATAGTTCTGTGTCTGATGCAGTTGTTGCAAGAACACTTTTACGTTTTCTGCTATCCTTTGTACGAGGTCTGCTAAATGTCACTGTGCAAAATATTTTTTGTGGCTGATTCAGCTGTAAGGACTAACTAGTGTAGGACTAATCAGGAAAATCCATTGAGTCATCCACTTTTGTTCTATTAAGGGACTAACTTTTAATGACGCAGGACCAGCACTTCCTTGGTGGATCATACACTTCAGAAGTATACTGAACTGTTTTCTTGAAAATACAAAGTGAGAAGATGTGAACCAACATTCAGAAAGGTTGGAATTCTAGGCTTACCAACTGCCTATGACCTAACTAGTTGGGGATAGAATAGTGGATTTGTGTGAATTTGGAAAGCTGTTTGTTTTATTAAAGGAGGACAATGCTATGAGCTGTTTGGCTATGTTGTTGGGGGGAAAGTCCCACTCCCTAAACAATTCAAAATCAATACAGAAATTCCTTGGGGGCTGGCCACTCTTCAGCCAAAATATGAAAAGGCCAAGAATGGCCCTAGGAACTTAAAATCTTTAATTCTGAATTCCTAGGGTTCTTCTGGTTCTAATCTAGTTTCCTTTCAGGTGCTGAAGGATGAGAACAAGAGAGAGTTCCACTCTTATCCACCCTGGAAATGTGTCAGTTTTTTTTGTAAAGTGATGATAACCAGACCAAGATGAACTGTACTTGGTTCATGACACTCTTTGATTATAGAAGGCTGGTTGTTAATAGCAGCACCTGGTACCTCTCATGTCTGTGAGGCAATTAATCTGCTCTAACATTTAGTAAAAGAACAATCTAAGATGTTCCATTCTTATTATAGGTTCAGATAGATCCTTTAAAGTTCAGACTACAATCCAGATCTGATACACTGCCCCATTGGTACAGGAGGCACCAGATTTTTTAAAAAAGATGATATAAATCTTGTTACAACTTAGGTACACAGAAAGAGCTCAGAATCTTCAGTAGTCTGTTGTAATAAGTTTGCTGGACTTTTTCAAGAATGATGTTCACTTCCATGCTGCCCTTGATGGAACATGTTCTCTGAATGGTACTAGAGCAGTGGTACCCAATACATGGACTCAGAAGTGTTATTAGATTACAACTCCCAGAATCCCTCACCATTGACCATGCTGTCCAAGGCTCCTGGATGCTGGGAATCGCTGCATTATAGGACCATCTGCTTAATTTTTGTAGTTCTACCAGTGTTAGCCATGTAAAAGAATCATAGAATCATAGAGTTGGAAGAGACCCCAGGGACCATCCAGTCCAGCCCTCTGCTATGCAGGAACACCCATCAAAGCATTCCCAACGGACAGCCATCCAGCCTCTGCTTATAAACCTCCAAAGAAGGAGACTCCACCACACTCCGAGGCAGCATATTCCACCGCCGGACAGCTCTGACCATCAGGAAGAATGAGACTTGCTGAGGCAGCAGGATTGCCTTAGTGATCTTTGAGAGTTCTTCATAGTCTCTTAACAAAGCATAGGGCTGCTTCAGATGTAGGTCCACATCTCATACAGGAATTACCTAGGCAAAGTAATATCTGACATGATCATAGTTGGGTCACAGGCAGCTGGTAACACTGGAATTCCTTGGCAGAACATTATTCCATTGCCACATTCGTGCCAATAAATGCAGGCTAAATATAAACTAAAATGGCTGATGAGAATGCTCAGTGATACACAGCATTCAGCATCTCATTTTATCTGAAGTACCACAAAAATTATGTATTGCACTATTGAGAAAGATAAGACCAGTTTTTCTACATCTCACTGGAACAAACCACCCATTCTACCTATCCAGATAAGGCCTCTTCTGTTTATTATGGGTAGCTACAGTGGCTATAGGCAGTGATGTTTTTAGTAGTTATATTTGAGATTAATTGGTTTTTAATATAGCATACATTTTACAAGGTTGCAGTCAATTAATTTAGGATTGATTTACAACTAGAGCTCATGAGGCTGATTTTTTCCCCCT
Organism: Ctenosaura bakeri; assembly: GCA_948474755.1. Classification (NCBI taxonomy): domain Eukaryota; kingdom Metazoa; phylum Chordata; class Lepidosauria; order Squamata; family Iguanidae; genus Ctenosaura; species Ctenosaura bakeri. The sequence goes on along the minus strand of CAOLHI010002651.1, from coordinate 172,064 downwards.
GGGGTATGGAGAGGAAAATGGAAGGGACATTATGGTAGACAAAGAAAGGAACAGATTTATCCATTTTCCTGAACTCTCAATTCCTGTGCCTCTGGTGGTGCTTTCTAGAGACCACATCTTTGAAGCCTTATATCCAGGCTTGCTGTCTGTGTTAAAATCGTAGAATCATAGAGTTGGAAGACCCCAAAGGCCATCCAGTCCAACCCCCTGCCATGCAGGAATACACCATCAAAGCATTCCTGACAGATGGCCATCCCGCCTCTGTTTAAAACCTCTAAAGAAGGAGACTCCACCACACTATTTTTGCATTGTCAGTTTAAAATATTGTCCCAATAGAATTATTATGCAAAGTACATATATACCCTATTTGCTGGTGTATAAGAGTCACTTTTTTTTCCTGAAAAATACTGTTTGAAAATGGGGTGCATCTTATATGCCAGTGCATCTTATATGCCAGCAAATAGCATTTGCCAGCATATAGATGGTGTGTGTCTTATATGCTGGTGTATCTCATACACTGGCAAATGCGGGGTAATTTGTTTTTTAGGGAAAGAAAATAACTGTTAACTAGGACAGATAAGGACATCTTTCACTGCAAGGTACTTAGATTCTAGATGTGTGTGTGTGCGTGTGTGTGTGTGTGTGAAAGAGGGAGAGAGAGAGAGACTTCTTTGAAGGAGTACCCATATGTATATAAAAATATTTGCTCACAGCAACCGTCCAAAGCTATCTTCATTAATGAATTCTGGCATTGGGCAACTGAGGATGCAGTTGCATCTGCTGTGCACCTGCATATTAAATGTCTAATGCACAATGTGCATCCATGTACTTCCCTGCACATCCATGTGCATTGGCACAGCTCTTGGACAGACAAAAATGTCAAAGTACTTCTGCAGGAACTTATCCACTCATAAGATAGTGATAAGATTCCAACCATTTATTTTAGCAGATACTCCAAAAGGGGAAGATCTGAGGGAAAAACAGTACAGCTAAAAGTAAAACTATTGTATTTTCAATTGAAAAGCCTAGCTCTTCCATTCTTCCCCAGTCACTAGTAGTAGGAAAAACTTTGTAGTGCCAAGGAAACTCTGCATTCCCAGAAATTTAATTTGTATATGAAAAGAGTGTTACGTTCTTCTTCTTTTGAAGATGAAAATGATCTCCTGTAATCTCATGGATTTGGCTGCATTGAATAAGCCCTTCTGTTCTATGCATATTTACTTCACTGGTTTACCCCGTTAAATGTGGAGAGGCAGCAGTATTGTTAAGGTTCTTTCATGCTGTACCTACTGGAGTACAACATATATTACTAGAGCTGTTTGATTGCCATTCCTCTATGGAACCATTGTTACCCTGTTTACTGGGGGTGCCGGGAGGGACACCTGTATGCGCTTTCAATTAACTAAGTTTGGGGAAATTAGCTAGAGCACAAGTTAGCAATGTGAGAGGCAGGGCAACGCAGCGGAATCTTTTACCCAATGTCTACGGGGTCAGGCTAAGCCAAGGAGCACACCAAGTTATAAGAATAATTGAGATTTTTATTAAATACAGACAATGTATGCAACACACGCACTCAGATAACTATAGAAAATAAAGGTTGGAGTGGTATAGAGGGATTTTTGAGAGGGAGTGTTGAATTGGGTGCTATGACACCTGTTCTGAAGCCTGGGTGGTCTGCAGATTGAGTTCGGAGATATGGAGTCTCAGTACGTGGGACTGAGGGGACAGCTCACCAGATAAAACGGCAGCAAGGCGGGATGGAAATCCGGAGCGATCCGAGGAAGGTCTCGGAATCAGGGGCTTTTATAGGGAGAAATGTAACCGCAGGCTATTCTGTACTTGGGGAAAACAATGAGTTTGCGGCTGGAGACAAAGCTTTGGAAAGGTCAGAATTTAGCATGATTGAGATAGGTCCAGATCGACAAAGAGGTAGACAGTACGCAAATACTCAGTGCTTGACATTTGAGTATTCAGCTTGCCAAGTTGCCTGCTCGGGGCAGGGAGTTCTTTGTAAGTAGCGTGCATACATAATGAGGGCATTTGCAAAGAGGTCTCCTAAAGCGGTGATCTGGCTATTTCTGACCTGCCTGTGTTGTTTTGGGATATTGCAGCGTTTAGTGGCCAAGCCTAGTTCTGTGCTTGTCCGGGGCCTCACAAACACGTGGAGAGAGGTGGTGGAAGAGAGCCAAATTATTGATATCAAAATGATGTCTAGCATCCCCAAATCTGGGCCAGCAAATGCAGTAACACCATTCTGTACCTCTCTGCTAATTTTCAAATGGACATAGAGGACTAGTACTCCAATTGGCATTCTCCACCAACCTCCAAGTGATAAATGGAAATGCTTTTTCCCATGGCACTTGCTTAAACCTTGGAATTTGCTATCTGTGTTTTATTATATTTTATCCTACCTTTCAACTAAAAAAAAACAAAACACTCAAGGCAAACATAGCTAAAAACAAATTAAACAAGAAAAACATTCAAGTCATGACAATAACAGTCAAACAATAGACATAAACCGTATGATGTGGTGGTAGCTTTTTTCAGTTGGGCCCCTCTTACATGGACGCCACCCTTACCATGTCAGGCACTAGCAGCAGACTTGTTCCCAGGGTAGCTGGAAGAGGCTGTTGAAAGAGAGTGCTATGTCCAGGGTCATTACAAGACACTCTGGGCAACCAGAGCACCAACACCTGCTAAGGCTCTGCCCTGTATATTCTTGTGCCAAGAGACAGTCAGCCAGTAAGAATTCTACAGATTGACAGGATCCTGTTAATGTAGGCAGTGGCAGCAAGAGGAAAGAAGCTTTTGGAGATGTAGCCACAGGAGCAGTCAGCCAGTAAGAACTGTACAGATTGACAGGATCCTGTTAGTGTAGGCAGTGGCAGCAAGAGGAAAAAAGCTTTTGAAGATGTAGCCACAGGAGCAATAGGCTGTCCAGTGTTGGCTGATGGTTATCTGCTTTCCCTTAGTGCTGCTACACAACTGTGGAAAAAATGCAACTGCTAGTCTACTACTACTAGAAAAAATTCACCCAAAGGATTCAGGTCTGCGCTTTCTGGCTATGCACTTCTTTCCTGACCTGGATCCTTTTTAGTCTTATGACCACTCTACCTAGACTTGTTGTTGTGTGCCTTCAAGTCATTTCTGTCTTAGGAAGACCGTAAGGTGAACCTATCACAGGGTTTTCTGGGGCTGAGTGTGTGTGGTGCTCCCAAGGTCACCCAGTGGGTTTCCGTGGCCGGGTGGAGAATCAAACCTTGGTCTCCAGGGTCATAGTCCAGTGCTCAAATTACTACTCCACACCAGCTCTCCCACCTCAGATTTACCACATTTTTTTTCTGTCCATTTCTCACACACCCTTGCTTTTACCATTTTCCTCTCAGTCAACCTTACCAGAAGAGGAAGGCTTTGAGCAGGGGGAAAAGATGCAAAGACCCATCTAAACAAGGGTGTACAATTTTATATCTTCCCTTCTTTGGAACCAGGGATTTTCATACCACCCGTAGCTAACCAGTAGGCATCAGAGTTATTCTCCAAGACAAACAAGACATTGAGACAGGCCATCAGTAGGCAGATCTTTTGCTCTAGGCAGAAGCCTCACAAGAGGGGCAGGCATGGTGAAAAACATTAAAGAAAAACAAAACTACAGTAAGGCAAAGGGCCAAAAGTCAAAAGAAGGGAGCAGAAAGAAGACTCACAGCTCTATGAGAAGAAAAGACATTCTGGCAGCACACTGCATCTTCCAGAACAGCAGAGGCATGCCCTTCAGCTGCCCCAGTTCGCCAAGGACAGTCCCAGTTAATCCTCTACCATCTCACTTTTTTCAGGTGAATTTAAAATGCCCCAGTTTTTCTCTCCTGATCCCATTTCCCCCTTTTGTCCTCAGCTTACTTCAACTGCTGCAAACACAATTCAAAGTACAAAAATAGTTTGCACTCACTTAACTCAGCAAGAGGGAAAAGGAGAGGAGGGGGCAAACTCTTGCCTTTCTCAGTGGAAACAAGCACAAGCAAACTGCTCTATCTTCTCCTACCTTGTGTTTTCTTCCTCATTAAGCTTACTGGCAGGTTTGTCTTCCTCCTCCCTCTTTCCTCTGCTTTTAATTCAAAACAATGCCATCTGGGTTGTTTTAAATCTCCCTAAATAGTCACAAGTTTATTCTCCCAGTAGATCTCTTCACTGGCTATTGGTTTGGGCCAGGGCCTGTTTCAGACTTTGGTTTCCGGTATTCAAGGCTTTGTGTTCGAATCTCCCTCAGTACCTTGCAGCTTGGCTAGTGTGGTATGCTCCATCCAGGAATTTAGGATCTATAGACAAAGAATTACTAGTTGTTCCACCAATGCATACAGCTCTGTCAAGGCTGAGAACCTTTCAAGATCTGGCTCCACGTTTGTGGAATGGTCTTCCTTTAGACTTCCAGCTGGAGGGGATCTCACCCATTTTCAGAAAGGGCTGAAGACCTTCCTCTTTGATTCACCATCTTAAGCCACTGAGTTGTGTTTGCGGTGCTGAGATGGGTAGCAATTGTGGGGATGTTGAGGATTTCAGTCCATATATTGTTACAGGGTTATGTTTATTGTCTTTATCCCTTACTGTATATGTTGATGTTCTGCCCTTTGGCGGGCATTATATCATCATCATCATCATCATCATCATCATCATCATCATCATCATCATACTTTTGCCATCATGACCACACATTTATGTTGCTCGCCCACATCTGTCCAAATTTTCGTCTGTAAAATATTGAAGGGTATGTGAAGAGGAGGAGCAAACGTCCCCCAAAAGAGGCTGTTTCTTAGCTCTAAAAAGTTCCAAACACATAGACATTTCCTGTATGTGTGAGTCACAGAAACCAGGAAGAACAGTAATTGTTTCATATATGAGAGCTAAAACACTGTACCTTTTGAGCAGCTGCAATTCTGGCCTTGTTTGTTTGGGCAGAATTGGCAGGCAGCATTCACTTAAAAAGCTTTCGCTGTTCGCAAGCTATATTTGGACTTAATCCATGGGTTGTGTTACAAATTGCCAGCAGCGTTAACATCTACTGGCGTAGACTGAACTAAGAGGAAATTATTTGCTTGAACACAATAGCATCTGAGTCTGAAGCAAACAGACTGAAGATAATTGTACTGAATACTTGATCTTCACAGGTTAAAAACTGAATCAATTTTTCTCCATCTTGTCAGTTCACATGAGTCATATGTTCTACTTCACACCTGGCATTTCAATAGATAGATGTAAATATAACGTTGGCATCAAATTCCCTAAACTAGCTGTTTGCTATAGGCGTGATGATATTAAAACTGTTTTTCTTTTCCACAATCTGGTTTTATTTTCTGGAACAATGTGAAGAATTCTAATGTCATATTAGTCTCTACTTTTAGGGTCTTTTTATATTCCTCATAGGGAATATAAAAGAATGTTTTTAAAAAAATGCCAGTGTAGATACCTTGAAGATAGCCAATTGAGACCAAGACCATACATCTCTTCAGTGTAGCATAAATGTCCACTAGTGGAGTTAAATGACACTTCTATTACACTGCCCCTGTACTGAGTACATGGCACAATGTATGTGGACAAGTGGTTAATATGCGTGACTGGCATTCCATTGCAAAAGAGAAGTGCACATTTGTGCACTGGCTTGTGAGTTTTAATATGCTACCACATGCACAATGATTCTGCATGTGGAATTTCACTTACACATGTGGAAATCCACTGTCAGCTCAATATGACCATGGTGCATAGTCCCCAATTTTGTGTCCATTTCATCACTTAATGGATTAGTATCAAATCTATGAAGCTAAAGATAACCTCCTCCTGCTTCTAAATTAAGCATGTACAGGAACTAGCAGAGGGGAGATTCAAATTCCCAGATTGATTCCCAGAGGAGAGAGCAGAGGGGGAGCTGGGTCTGTGAAGACATCTTTGACCAGGTGTGTTTACAGGCTTGTGGGGCTGTGCTTGCTTGTTTGTTTGTTTGTTTGCTTGTTTTTGTTAACCCTGAGCACACGGTCTAACTGACTAACGAGGGGAAGGAGCCAGCTAGGGGGGAAGAGTCTTATTAAGAGCTCCCAATGGGCCTCTAGCTCATTCCCAGAGGAGAGACCAGAGGGGGAGCTGAGTCTGTGAAGACATCCTTGACCGGGTGTGTTTACAGGCTTGTGGGGCTGTGCCTTCGGCGTGCGCTGTTTAAGTCCTCTACTTCAATCCCTCAAGTTCAACCCTTGGCAATCAGTAGAGCAGACGTAGTTTATACAGCTGAGTTTGAGAAAGAAAGCCCAGTTATTTTTTCTAGAACTACTCCCTGTACTACTTTCTGTAGTATCAAGGATGGAAGGTGAGGGAGCTGCTGTGATCACATGTAGCACTTGTGGAATGTTCCTTTTCTTGCCACAAGATATTGTCGGGTACACCTGCAGCAAGTGCAAGCTGGTGACCTTCTTGGAGGAGAAGGTACACCAGCTGGAGGCACGAGTCTCTAATCTTCATCTTGTTAGGGAAGGTGAGGAATTTTTGGATAGGGCGGAGAAGACCTTCCTCAAGACTGAGTGCGTGGAGGAGCTGCCAGATCAGGAAGTCAGCACACTGTGCCAGGAAACGGAGGCTTGGAGGAATGTCACACAGAGGAGTAGAAGGACCAGGAAGGTAACAGAGACTCTCAACCTACACAATTGCTTCAAAGTTCTTGGCCTCACAGACAATGAGGAGCACCAGGAGGAGAGAACAGAATGTCAACAAGAAGGAATCCAGCTTTGGCAGCAGGAACTAGATCAACACTTCCAGCCTAAACAGAATGCCCAGGCAGTCCTAGAAGAACATGCTTGTTGAGGAGCCCAGGACAAGCCTCAGAGGAGGCGAGTTCTGGTTGTTGGGGACTCCTGGCTCAGAGGAACCGAGCTGGCAATTTGCAAACCAGACAAGCTCAATCGAGAGGTCTGCTGTCTTCCTGGGGCCAAGATCAACCACATAACGGAGAGACTAACCAGGCTGGTCAAGCCCATTGACCATAAGCCCCTCATTTTGGTTCATGTCGGAGCCAATGACACTGCGAGGCGCAGCTTTTACCACATCGTAAAGGACTACAAGCTTATGGGGACAAGCTTAAGGACCTTGGTGCGCAGGTGGTCATTTCGTCTCTCCTCCCTGTTCAAGAATATGGTGCACAAAGGGAAAGGGCAATAGCAGCAGTCAACAACTGGCTCCGCACATGGTGCAGCCGGCAATGGTTTGGGTTTTTGGAACATGGCCTGAATTTCCATGAACTTGGGCTTCTGGCAAGGGACGGGCTGCATCTCATGAAACTTGGCAGGAATGTCTTTGCAAAGTCTCGCAAGGAGGATTAAGAGGTCTTTAAATTAAGTTCCGCTGGGGAGGGAGACAATATTATTCAGGACAAGGACTCAGCGAGTGCAGGGGGAAGGGCCCAAATGATATAGGACAAGTAGTACAAGTGGCCAATGGCAGGAGGAGTAGAAACTATCGTACAGGACTTGCAGGAAGGGCCCGGGGACTTAAGTGTCTCTACACTAATGCACGGAGTATGGGAAACAAGCAGGATGAACTTGAACTCCTAGTACAACAAAATAAATACGATTTGATAGGCATCACTGAGACCTGATGTGATGAGTCTCCTGATTGGAATGTAGGAATAGAGCAGTATAGCCTATTCTGTAAAAATAGACCAAACAAGAAAGGAGGAGGAGTAGCCTTGTATGTCAAGGATGTTTCCACCTGTGAAGAGATCCATGACTTAAACCCAGAAAGCCAGGTCGAGAGCATCTGGGTAAGGATTAAGGGAGCGAGAAACAATAGGGATGTTCTGGTGGGGGTTTAACTACAGACCTCCAACCCAGACTGAGGACTTTGATGATGCCTTTCTCAACCAAATGACTGCACATTCAAAAAGGAGAGATACAGTAATAATAGGAGATTTCAATTACCCGGATATATGTTGGCAGTCAAACTCTGCCAAGACAGCAAGGTCCAGCAAGTTTCTTGCTTATCTTGCAGACAATTTCATGGTCCAGAAGGTGGAAGAGGGCACAAGGGGATCAAATATTCTAGATCTGATCCTGACCAACAGGGATGACCTTGTTAATGAGGTAGAAGTGGTTGGATCTTTAGGGGGAGGGAGTGACCATGCCCTATTGGAATTTGGCATTCAGTGGAAAGGAGAAGATAAGTGTAGCCAGACACTCATCTTAGATTTTAAAAAAGCAGACTTCTGTAAACTTAAGGAGCTGCTGGCTGGAATTCCGTGGTCAAGAATAGTGAAAGGGAAAGGAGTTCAGGAGGCATGGGAGTTCCTTAAAAAGGAGATACTGAAGGCACAGTCTAAAACTGTGCCAATAAGGAGGAAAAATGGAAGGCATCTGAAGAAACCAGAATGGTTGAGTAAAGAACTCTCAGCTGAACTAAGTGTTAAGAGAAACATGTATAGAAAATGGAAGAAGGGGGAAACCACCAAAGAAGAATTTAAGCAAGTAGCCAGGAGATGTAGGGAGGAGGTCAGAAAGGCTAAAGCACAGAACGAACTTAGGCTGGCCAGAGACATTAAAAACAATAAAAAGGGCTTTTTAAAATATGTCCACACCAAAAGGACAAAGAAGGAGACGATAGGGTCGCCGCGTAGAGAAGATGGCGAGTTACTCACAGGGGTAAGAGAAAAGGCAGAACTACTTAACACCTTCTTTGCCTCCGTTTTTTCCCAGAAGAATACAAGCACTCAACCTGGTGGTTGGGGAGCAGGGGAGGAAGCAGGGGAAATGAGGCACATAATAGGTAGAGAGGTGGTACAGGAATACCTGGCCACACTGGATGAATTCAAGTCTCCAGGGCCAGATGATTTGCATCCTAGGATATTAAAAGAACTGGCAGAGGTCATTTCGGAACCGCTTGCTATAGTCTTTGAGAAATCTTGGAGGACAGGAGAAGTTCCAGCAGACTGGAAGAGGGCAAATGTCCCCATCTTCAAGAAGGGAAAAAAATAATCATCGCCCAGTCAGCCTGACATCAGTACCCGGAAAGATCCTGGAGCAGATCATTAAGCAGTGAGTTTCTAATCACTTAGAAAGCAATGCGGTAGTCACAAGAAGTCAACATGGATTTCTCAAAAATAAGTCATGACAGACTAATCTTATCTTTTTTTATGATAGAGTTACTAGCTTGATAGATGAAGGGAATGCTGTGGATGTAGCATATCTTGATTTCAGTAAGGCCTTTGACAAAGTTCCCCATGACATTCTTGCAACAAAGCTAGTAAGATGTGGGCTGGACAGGGCTACTGTTAGTTGGACCAACTGAACCCAAAGGGTGATCACGAATGGCTGCTTTTCATCCTGGAGAGAAGTGACTAGTGGAGTGCCACAGGGTTCTGTTCTGGACCCAGTGCTGTTCAATATTTTTATCAACGACTTGGATGAAGGAATAGAGGGCATGCTCATCAAATTTGCAGATGACACCAAATTGGGAGGGGTTGCTAATACGCCAGAGGACAGGATCAAAATTCAAAACGACCTGGATAGATTGGAGAGCTGGGCCAAGGCTAACAGAATGAAATTCAACAGAGAGCAAGTGTAAGGTCCTACACTTAGGTAGAAAAAATGGAATACAGAAATATAGGATGGGGGACACATGGCTGGATAGCAGTACGTGTGAAAGGGATCTAGGAGTCTTAATAGATCACAAGCTGAACATGAGTCAGCAGTGTGATGCGGCAGCCAAGAACACCAATGCAATTCTCGGCTGCATCAATAAGAGTATGGTGACTAGATCGAGGGAGGTACTGGTACCACTCTACTTGGCTTTGGTTAGACCTCATCTTGAATACTGTGTCCAGTTCTGGGCACCCCAATTCAAGAAGGACATGGTCAAGCTGGAGCAAGTCCAGAGGAGGGTGACCAAAATGGTGAGAGGCCTGGAAGCTATGCCCTATGAGGATAAATTTAGAGAGCTGGGTATGTTTAGTTTGCAGAAGAGAAGGTTAAGAGGGGACATGGTAGCCATGTTTAAATATTTGAAGGGATGCCATGTAGAGGAAGGAGAGGACTTGTTTTCTACTGCTCCAGAGACCAGGACAAGGAGCAATGGATTCAAGCTTCAGGAAAGGAGATTCCACCTGAACTTCAGGAAGAACCTCCTGACAGTCAGGGCTGTCCGGCAGTGGAATCTGCTGCCTCGGAGTGTAGTGGAGTCTCCTTCCTTGGAGGTTTTTAAGCAGAGGCTTGATGGCCATCTGTCGGGAGTGCTTTGAGGGTGTTCCTGCATGGCAGGGGGTTGGACTGGATGGCCCCTGTGGTCTCTTCCAACTCTACTTTTCTATGATTCTCTGATTCTCTGAAATCCTATCTGATTTTTATGTAAAAATTCACACACATCCCTTATGGGGTTAAAAACACAAACACACAACAAACACCATTTGATCTGCTCATCCTTTTTAAAATTCTGCCTGTATGAATTTTCCACCCATGTGTCCTGGTCCTGATGCAGAGGGAAGCCACACATACTTACTTTAGAATTTGCAAAGTGATTCTTAGTTGCCTGATAGACATTTAACGTATTGTTTAGTCTGAATCTGTAATTCTGTCTACACTAACAGCTATATAACATTGTTTGTTTGTTTGATTCCATATGTATGCCACTTTTTCCCCAGAGTGGTACCCAAGGTGGCTTCCAAAATAGTCGGATTAAAAGGTTGTTTAGGTTGCATTTCTTTTGGAATCTTACAGTGCTTGAAAGGTTGCTGTTCATATTGCTCCCTGAGAGGTTCAAGTGCCACTGTTCTGGCAGCCCTAAACCACTTTAATCCAGTATAAATAAAGGGTTTTAACACTTGGGATTTGTTTGGTGGGCAGTCAAGTAAAACTTTGTGGTTCCACCCAGAAGGATGTCTTTAACAGCATGTTGAAAGGAAACTTAAAGAGTGTTTTGAAAAACCTTTATATACAGCAAAAGAAAATCATAACCAGCTATTGATTTACTGCACATTACAGTTATATTAATTTGATCCCACTTTAACTGGCATAGATCTTCTCTATAGAATCTTGGGATTTGTAGTTTGAGAAGGAGCTATAGTGTAGGCTAAGGGACTGGAGCTATTTGGCAGAGAGAACTATAAATCCCAGGTTTTCCATAAGACTGAGCCCTGAAAGTTAAAGTGGGATCAAACTGCTGTAACTCTGTAGTGTAGACACATCCCAGAAGACATCTGTTGCTGAACTGGAGACAAGAGGTCCAAATTTCCCACCCCCATAAAGCTCACAGGCCACTACTGTGCTAACTGTTAGCTTTCATCCTAACCTTCCTCCACAGCAGGGGCAGGAAACATTTAGCCCTTTAGATGTTGATGAACTACTGCTCCCATCACACTTCACAGTTAGTCTAGCTGTCCATGGCTAATCTGGAGGGTCACAGTTCCCCCAGCCCCACTCTAGAATGACAGAGTTTGGTTATGAAGATAAATCATTGGCTGAGACTCAGTGGTATACATCTGCTGATGGAAGAAGCCCTGTCAGTGAGTCCGTGAGACAATTCCCTCCAACACAGCCCTTCCCCCATGCAATCTGCTCTGGAGAGCTGGATAACCTTCAGAGAAGAGATTCAACCTGCACAAAATGCTTTAGGGAGGAAGGAGAGCTGTGTCTCCTGCATGGGGAGGTAGATTTTCTCCTTTTGACAGACTGACAGGAGCTTCTTCCCATATGGATGTAGACCATTGGATCGTGGCTAATGAATCCTTGTACGTTGCCCTGAATTCCTTGCACAAAACATGGGCTCCATGCGTGACCAATGAAGGAGGGGAAAAGATACAGACAAAAATAAGGTGCATACAGATGATACACAGTAGGGGTATAATTCTTTTTTCCTAAATATCAAGTCTGTAGTTAAACCTGATATTGCAAAAAATAGGTTTTTTTTTTTCTTTTTTGGGTAGAACAACACCACAACACTCTGTTATTATTGGAATAATTGCTGGTGGAAATTTTAGAACGAACTTCCTGTTGGGGTGGAAAACTGTCCGCACCAACAACATAGTTAGGACACAGTTATAATTGGTGGCTATCTGGGGCAACCAAGGTTAAAGCTTCTTTGCTGCTTGAGACTTTAAAAAAAGGAGCTAAATTTCTGTGTGACTGTGGTGAGGTGGAAAGGAAGTAACGTGTTTGTATGATTAATGTTATAAAGCTGTTGAGATGTCTGAAGATATACATTTGTCAGTAACGAACTGAGCTGTTTGCCTCACCATGTTTTTGTCATGATGTGCAAAAGATCCCACCTGTTCACACCAACACAGTTTGTGAAGACTTGGAGACCTTTGTTGGTATGCCATTTAAGCTGCTTAAACTAAAATGAGTTTTGTGCAAGGTAATCTGTTGCCATATTCTCCTTACTAAGGTAGTTCAGCTGTTGTTGGCTTCTACCCCAGTTCTCTTTTTAGCCGATTTCCTGTGTAACATTGGTTATTTAATTGCATGTTTAGGTTGCAGCTTTTGAACCTGTGCCTGCTAAGTCCTGGCTTCATTGGTGTGTGCATTTTATAAGAAGAAGAAGAAGACGAGGAGGAGGAGGAGAGGAAGAGAGCTTGTTTTTCTAACATTTTAAGACTCTTTTTATATTTCAATTATGCTCTTATTGGACTGGCAGAGTAAAGAAACTCTAGGAAAAAAGAAAGGTATAATGAAAACTACTATAGTGAAGTAGATCTGGCTGGAAAAAAAATAAAAGGAAGTGTTATTTTTCTTTCCCTTATTGTCCATACCTTCATTTGCCCACAGAGCAATTTGATCCAGTATTCTTTGGTGACCTTTATTTTATTTTTACTTTTTTAAAATTATTATTATAAAGAAAAAAGGACAATACATAACAGAATAAAACAAAAACACCATGTGAATAACATAAATCTGAAAAAGAGAAAAATTACAACACAAATAGCTTACATTACTGTTTCTCTCCAGATCCTTTATCATCATATACTTATTCAACATATTATATATCATATTGATTATATATTTGTATTTCATGTATCTAAATCTCATTCTCCTTGTACTCATTATTACTATAATAATTTCATTCTTAAATCTATTCTTTTCAGCTATATTTAACCTATTGCTAATACTATATATGATCCACTTATTAACCATAAACTCTAACCCTAAATGTGAGCCCATTCCCAGAGCCAATTATATTTCAGCTTATATTTCTTTGGTGATCTTTATGAGTATTGCATCTGAGTCAGAAAGTCTTGTCTTTTCAAACAAGAACTTGTGCCATATCAGGATGAAATCCATTTCTTTTTAAATCGGCCGTGGACTACGCATCGAGTTCAATTGGATGTGTATTGATTGTCCTGTTAGAATTAATGAAGACTTTGTTTTAGCTGTAGTCAATAATTGTTGAGTCAATACAACTCTTAACTTTTCTTAAGAATGTGAGTGCATATGTGTGTTTGTGTGTGTGTGAGTAGGTGATTATTAATAGAGCTATACTAAAGTGCTGTACTCCTAATATGCTTTGGAAGTTTCTAGAAAATCAAGGCAAAAATATTGGCCTAAAATTCATAGCCAGAATAGTTGTATAAATGAAAGGATATCTGTGAAAAGGAAGTGAAACAGACAAGGGAATTTCCAAGTGCAAATAAGTTCAATCTTTTAGTTGATATAATGAGTAATAATGTGTCTGATTTAGTGTGGAAATTGTACATTGCTGACTAATTAGCCTTTTGTTTATGTTTTGCTTAGTATGACAGTAATGCTTTATAACTTCTGAAGGAAATAGACACAGGCATAGTGTTATTTTGCAATATGTTAAGAGAAAAATGCCAAATGTACAGCTGTTCCAGGGCAAGAAAAACTACCATAAAGCATAGAAAATTCACAGGACAAAATATTTTGAAGAAGTTAGATCCAGTTAAATCCAATTGCTTTCCGTTGGTCAGACAACAATTCTGGACTAGAATCATGGTCAGCTTCATCGCTTGACACTGCTGGACGAAAAGCTCTTACAAATAAATTCCTCAAAACTGTAAAGCATGAATGCTTTATATACAGTTCTTACTCTATATTGTTTGAGTCCAGAATAACCAGAGAAGCTATAGTAACCAGCTGTGTACTTTGATTGATACTAGTCTCCTAGTAACTTTCAGAAACTGCTCAGACAGTTAGTCTTGGATATGGTAAATATTTTGAAAGACCCTGTTACTGCAGTTCCTAAGCTGCACTTGTGGGATATTAGATATCACTTTGATATCAATAATTTGGCCTTCTTTACCTATTCCTCTCCACGTGCTGCGAGGTCCCCTGGACAAGCTCGCAGACAGGCACAGCCACTAATTGCTGTAATACTCCAAACAATAGAGGCTGGCCAGAAATAGCTGTCCTGCCACTTCAGGAGACCTCAAAGGCAAGTACTCTATTATGTATGCACGCTACTTACAAAGAACTCCCTGCCCCGAGCAGGAGGCTTGATTAGGAGAATCCTCATCTGTCAAGCACTCTGCGTTTGCACACTGTCTACTCTATTGTCAATTCGGACCTAACTCAATCATGCTGAAATCTGACCTTTCGGAGGCTTTGTCTCCAACCCGAAACTCATCATTTTCCCCAAGTATGGACTAGCCTGCAGCCACATTTCCCCTTATAAAAACCCCTGACTTTGAGAGCTTCTTTGGATCGCTCCCAACTTCCATCCCACCTTGCTGCCGCTTTGCTTGGCGAGCCTTCCCCTCAGTCCCACGTACTGAGACTCTATATCTCCGAACTTCTGCTGCAGACTACCTAGGCTTCAGCACAGGTGTAGTGTTACCCAAACCAACAACTTCTCTTAAAAATCCCTCTATCCCACTCCAACCTTTATTTCTATAGTTATCTGAGTGAGTGTGCTCCATGCACTGTTTGATTGTATTTTAATAAAGATCACAATTATTATTTCAATTCTCTTGGCTCCTTGACTTGGCCTGACCCCGTAGACATTGGGTAAAAGATTCCGCTCCATTGCCCTGCCTCTTGTATTGCTAGCTTGTGCTCTTTGCTAATTTCCCCAACTTATATAATTGAGAGTGCATTTAGGTGTCCCTCCCAGGACCCCCAGAAAACAGGATAACAACCCTCTCTGGGTTGGTTATGTGGCCTTGGGAAGTCAAGCTTTTTCAGCTTCATTTCACTCTGCAGAACAGCAGAACATTTAAAAAGTAGATTGCAAAGTGCATTAAAAGCAAAAGCAACAAAGTGAATGGAATAGGAGTCACTCCAGTCCTGAGTGATTGGCTTAGGAGTTTCCCAGGTGTTTTAAAATGATTAATACTGCCCTAGTACTCCTCAGGTAGTGTTTTCTGTTTTCTGTTAATTCTGACCGTGCCAGGGAGTACTTGAATTTCAAAACTCAGGCACAATAAACAAGACTGAAGACACGATGTTATGAGGATGGTCTGAAAGTAAGGAGTCTCTTTAGAGATTCTGCCACAGGATTAATTGAATATTCAGAAGGAGGCTTATTTGTTCATGAAAAAAAACCACCATGTTTATTAATGGAAAACCAACATCAACTTGAATAATACATACCCAGAAGAAGAAAAAGAAAAGAAAAAAAGAAGCTTTCTATAAGCTGCATCTACACCAACTCCAATCCAGGAGGTCATTCAGTGGCCGGAATAACTAAATAATGGCAAAGGGTTTAGGATGATTCCATCATCTTTAGCTTCTCAGGCTATTTTCCACTGACTAAACACTAGGGGCTATAATCTTCCCTTCACTCTGCTTGAGTCCATTATGGAAGGGGAGCCTCCCTCTTAAGATGCATCTCCTTAGGGCTGGCAGCCAGGTTAGCCAAACCACTATGTTACAGCTACTAACGTGGACCACTTCAAAGGGAAGCCAGGCAGATTCATGGAAGGGTGTGGCTGTCAGCAGTTACTGATGGGTAGTCATATTGCATCTTCCTAGCCCTACCTATAAATATTTTCTACAATACATCTCTGATTCCCAGTTAGAAGGTGTCCTCTTGTTGACTTCCAATAAGCATCAGGTTGACTACTGTGAAAACAGAATGCTGTTCTGACATGGCTGTTCTTCTGTAACATATTATAGAAATGAAAGGTGTTACTATGATAACAAGAGTTTATACAATATCACAGAATTGACGTTTGATTTGAAGATACTCCAGTGTCAAACTGGACAAGCCCATCATTCCATGGACAAGAGATGAGGATGTTGTGTACCACTTTCTTAATTTTCTTATTTCCTGAGCTTAGAACTTTAACGAGTAAACTGACAAGCTTATCTTCTTACTCTCTGATGTGTTAAACAATAGAATTTCCTACAACTACATTGTTCAAGCTTTTTGCATTCCTTTGAATCAAAGGGCTTATTTCCAAACAACCTTGTCTCTCAGGCTACATCTAAGGATGCTATGAGGTACTGATGCTGGCTGAATGCCTGAAAACCCTCAGCGGATCTGTGCTGCTGACTGTAACGTGAACTGTATCTTAGCCAGGAGGTTAGAAATAAAAAGATTTCTAAATACAGGTCTGCAGAGCCTCTACAATATCAGTTATAGGCTTTTGCAGATTATCTCTCCTGCTTTTTTACATGACCGTGGACAATTAACTTCACAGGGAAAAAAATGTTCACTTTTATTGCTTTCTTAATAGTTAAACTATACATCCAGAATCCTATTGGGGACTTACATCTTTGTACGTGGCTTTGCATCCGTGGCAGTTAGAATCGGGCTGTTCCATAAAGCCTGTATCCAGTAAATGGTGGCTATTACATTACTATGCAGGGGAGCCAGCAATGTGAACAACGTATATTTGGAACATGTACAATGGAATCAATGTGCATTGGGCCTTGTGTCTCAGGACCCTCTGGCTGGTGTCCTGTTATGCATCTTTGCAATTCACTAACAAGCTTTCTTATTGCCTCTCTTATGTAGCTAGGTATCCGTAAAAAAATGGTAAGGATTCTGGCTTATGCTTTATGTTATGTAAATCTTTATTCTGTTCTGGGTACATTATAATAGACTTAGCACCAAAATTCTGAAAGACTTTTTAAAAAATAATAATAATGGAGACATAGATCTTGAATCCAAACACCAGCATGTTTCTTTGAGTTATATAGATAATCCAGTAGTGGGGGACAGTAAGCAATTATCTGCCCATATAACTTGTGCTGAGCTTAGTGACAACATAAGGACCCCCCCCAAATCTGCAAAAAAAAGTGTTGTTCATCCTACTTTTCTTTGCTTGAATAAAATGAAAGGCAGAAGTTCTTTGAAAAGAGTAATCTTGTACCTGTCTGGTAAAAAAAAAAAATCCACTGAAATTCAACAGGACTCACTTTTATGTCAGTGTGTATAGGATACAGATAGGTGTGAAGTATTGTTGGGGGGCGGTTGGTGAATTTTATTAAGATTGTCTTGTGTTTTTTTCCCCTTGCAGGTGTTTTAAGTGGTGACATTGGTGTGAAAAAAAGCAAAACAGAAAATATGAGATAGTAGATTTAAATTATGCCTGGCCAGCTAGATCTTCTGTGGTTACTGACTGGAGAACATGGAAAACCTTTCAGAGGATGTGATGGACAATAATACTTTGAATTGCACCATTGATCATTCCATACACCAGATGTTATCACCAGTGGTGTACATACTTGTCTTTGTAATAGGACTCCCAGCCAACTGCCTGTCATTGTACTATGCCTACTTGCAAGTTAAAGTCAAGAACGAACTTGGAATCTACCTTTGCAATTTGACCATAGCTGATTTGCTTTACATTTTTTCCTTGCCCTTTTGGCTACAGTATGTTTTACAGCATGATAACTGGACTTACAACGAGCTGTTATGCAAAATCTGTGGCATTCTCCTGTATGAAAACATCTACATCAGTGTGGCCTTCCTTTGCTGTATTTCAGTTGACCGTTACCTGGCTGTTGTATATCCTTTTCGCTTCCAGCAGTTTCGGACAATGAAGGCTGCTACAGTGGTGAGCATTGTGATTTGGACCAAGGAAATACTGACTTGCTGTCTTGTTTTTACACATGGTGAAGTCAGTAAAGATTCTGAGAGTCATATGGTGTGCTTTGAGCATTATCCCATTAAAAATTGGGAACACAACATAAATTTTTACCGTTTCGCTGCTGGTTTCTTTTTTCCATTTGCACTGCTATTTTTTTCTTACTATGGGATTCTACGAGTTGTCCGCAAGAGTCATGGTACTCAGAAAAAAAGAAGATTCAAATTAAACGTTTGGTTTCCAGCACACTGGTCATTTTCATGGTTTGCTTCTTACCATATCATGTTCTATTGTTGATGCGCAGCCTCTTTGAGACCAGCTGTGAATTTGCTGCCAGAATCTTTAATGTTTACCATATTTCTCTTTTGCTGACTACTTTCAATTGTGTTGCAGACCCAATATTGTATTGTTTTTCCAGTGAGAACACTTATCAGGATTTTGTCAAAATTGGAAATGCATGTTTAAAGTGCCTAAAGTGTGGACAGATAGAAACCAAAGAATCCTACCCACTGAGTACTCCAGAAACTGTCAAAAAAATCAGGGGGCAGGCTGATGTAGAATCAGAGTTGTTGAATAAAGTACAAGTTGTTCATGAAATGGAGGAAGGACCAGCCAACGCTTATCAAAAAAGAAGAATCATATAGGTGTTAGTGAACCCTGCCCAATATTGGGTGATAAAAGAGATAATAATGTAAAGATTATTATGTATCCTTGCATATTGCTGACTTAGGCCATTTCCGCATGGGGTTTTTTAAAGGGGCAGAGCGTTCTCCAGGGAGGACGTCTGCACCTGGGACCAGACTGGGTCAGACCTACTTAAGGTAGATCCGCAGTCCAGCCCGCTCCCAAACGACCCCAAGTGGTCATCCAGCATGCTTTTGAAAGACCGCTAAAAACAGGTCTTTCAAAAGCATAGAGTGAGCCACTGCAAGCCTGCTCCCATATGCAGACTCGCAGGCTCACATTGGTGCAAGCCTGCGATCTGCCGGGGGCGGGCTTTAGGCTGGCAAGCTTCAGCAGCTGGTCGAGACCCTCGACCAACCAGAAGCCATTTTCGTCTCTGGAGCAGTGTGGATTAGCGGATCGGTGGCCACGGACTGCTCTGGAGAAGCATGGACCGGACCGGAGAGCCCTAAAGTCCAGTGAGTAGCGTCACGGGGAGATTCCCTTGCCCCGTGCGGAAATGGCCTTTCTATACTTCCAGGAGTGTAAAAATCTATTTTATTTCCAATATTCTGAAATATCTTGGTAGTCTGGAAATAATGAAACATTACTGGACAAGTGATCAAAGTATTATGTTTTTAAGATTGTGTATAAATTAAAAGGTGAAATGCATAACATGTTTAAAAACTCAGATTAGTATATCCTAGTTCTTCTTCGTGGTCTCTGTGCCTTCATACACTAGGAGCTTTAGCGCCTGCGCGGTAGCGTTCGGAAACTTCTAGAGCTTGTTCGCTTGGCGGGAACCCCTCCCCCACGCCGGTACTGCGCATGCTCCTCCCGCCGAGCAACGGTCTCTCCTCAGTTCTTTCTCGTCCGCCGCCGCGTACGGAAGGTTCTTTAGTTTGTTCCTCTCACGTCGTGCTTGGCTTGCTGTTTTTTCACGGTTTTACGGACTTTCGGACTGTCTTTGACCTCTCTTTCGGACTCCCCCTTCGGTTTTCGTCTTTTTGGATTTCGGAGTTTGGCGTTTCTTCGTCTTATGTCCGCGCTCTTTAAGAAGTGCGTGTCCTGCGGCCGCAAGGTTGCCCTCAACGACGGCCATAAGGAGTGTCTCTTCTGTTTGGGCGAGTCCCACAACATCCGGACTTGCCCAATTTGCAGGGATTTTACTCCGCAAACTCTTCGCAACCGCTCCGCGAGACTCAAATCTTATTGTTGGGAACAGTCTCTGCGGGCGATAGACGAGACCTCCACTTCCAAGATGGCCGACAAGAAGACGACCACGCCATCGACGGTATCGGCGGCTGCCGTTCCGTCCACCTCGTCGGTATCGGGCTCGGTACCGGCGAAAACGCCGATTTCGGCGTTACCGAGGATCCCGAAGCTGTCGGCGGCTGCCAAGTCAGCGAAAGGATCCTCGACGGCGAGGAAGGCTGAGGCTCCCCTTACGGAGACGCCTGCAAAAAAGCGCCCTGCTCCGGACGGAGGCAAGGGCAAGGAGAAGGAGAAGAAGAAGAAGAAGAAGAAGAAGGAAAAGAAGCGCTCCCCGGCTGGGGACGCTCAACCTCCTACTCCTCCTCCTACTCAGCAGCCTTCCAAAGGGCGAGGCGAGTCCGTCGACCTCTCGGAGGATGAGATCGAGGACGTTCCCCAACAGCGCCCGGACTCGCCTGTGGCAGACCCTCCAACCCTGGTGGAGGAGCGCCACCGCCCTCTTAGCCGTCGCAGGTCGGCCGACCTGCAGCAGAGAGAGCCCTCTGCTTCTCCGGAGCGGCGTTCGACCTCCTTCAGGTCCCGGTCCCGCTCTTCCGAGCGTCCGGTGGCCTCGCCGCCTCCGAGGGAGACAAGAGAGGAACAACCTCGCTCGTCTGCCTCCAGATACACCTCGGCGTCCTACGTGGCCAGGTACGCGAGGGAATCTGAATGGAGAGAGCGCCCGGCCTCCTATCGGTCGCATTCGCCATCGTACCGGGATCGGTACCATCGTGGCCCGAGTCGCTGGGAGACCTTCCGGAGGTCCCGGTCACCTCGTCGACAGCGCGAATCGCGCTCGCCTAGAGGGGACGAGGCTCGGTACCGTCGACGCCGAAGCCGATCTCCGTCGGACCGCCGCTCCTTCAGCCGCTCTCCCTCCCCTCGATATCATAGGGCGAGGGAGCCTTCACCACGGTATCGGGCGATATCGCCACCTCCTAGGGTCACGGCAACGGCGACGCGCCCTACGGAGTCGGTGGTGACTGAGCGGGCTACGACGACGTCAGCCTGCCAGACTACCCCGGTCACCACCAAGAGGGTGAAGTCAGTGGTCAGCCATCCCAAGCGGGACGCTGCTGCTACCACCGCCCCGGCTGCGGAGAAGCCTAGGAAGGCAACACCTGCGGCGACTACGAAGGAGCCGGAGAGCGAGCGGCGAGAGGACTCACCGAGCTCGGAGTCGTACGACTCGAGTGCGGAGTCTGAGGTGTCTGAGGCGGCCTCCCAGGAGTCTCCTCCGTTGGGATTCGGGGACCCGATCCCAGATTCTGCTCCAGAGGACGTCCACCAGTTCTCTGCGATGCTGCTCCGCATGGCCACTACCCTCGGCCTTAAGATCGCCGATGCGGAGCCGGAGGATGACGATCCAGCCTTCTCCGTTTTCGAGGAGAAGCGACCTTCCACGGCCCCGCTGCCTCTCCTGCCCCGGGTATCCAGACTGGTGAAGGCCGCCTGGGATAGACCGGCCTCGGCTCAGCCGATACCGCAGCGGTTAGAACACCTCTACCGGGTGCAGAAGGATAACGCCGGTTATCTATTTAATCACCCTGCACCGAACTCTGTGGTCGTCGAGTCCGCGCAGACGAAGGGCTCCGGCAGGCAACACACCACCCCGCCGGACAAAGAGGGCAGGAAGTTGGACGCCTACGCAAGGAGGTTCTATTCAGCTGCCTCCTTGCAGATCAGGCTGTCCAACACTCAGGCTTGCCTCGCGGCATACCTGAAGAAAGTGCTCGATCGCCTGCAACCAGCGATGGAAGCGGTACCGGAGGACATCCGCCAAGCCTCCTCCGTGATCTTCAATGAGGCTATCTCCATCGCTCGGCACCAGATGGCCTCCTCCCGGCACGCAGTGGAGATCGCCTCCCGGGTCATGGCGGGATCCGTCGGCCTTCGCCGCCATGCTTGGCTTCGACCGGCCGACATCCAGGAGGACACCAGAAGGAGGATTGAAGATCTCCCCTTCGACGGTGAAGGCCTATTCAATTCGTCCACAGACGAAGCTTTGGACAATCTCGTCAAGGCGAGACTGACCGCAAAAAAGATCGGGTTGCAGCCGGCCACGCAGACCCGCAGGGCCTCCACCTTCCGACCATCCTGGCGACGATCTTCCACCTCGTCGTTCCAGCGTTCGGCCCAGTCTGGACAGTCGAGACCGTCCTCCGGCTCATCGGCCAGACACACGATTAGGCGGCGCCCGCCTTCGTCGAAGAAGTCCTCCTCCGAGACAAAGTCTCGGTTTTGACGTGCCTGGCAGGACCCACCAATACCCACTCTTCAGCCTACCATCAGCGCTCGGAGACCGACCGACTCTCGCTCGACACCTAGCGGAGTGGCAGTATGTCACTACGGACTCTTGGGTGCTTTCCATCGTCCGTCTTGGCTACGCCATCGAGTTTCTCGATATTCCTCCTCGCGGCGTTTATTACTCCACGCCATCGAGTCCGGCCCTCCTGGAAGAGATCCAATCCCTTCTCCAGAAAGGGGCGATCGAGCGGCTCCCGCAAGAGGCCAAGACCACCGGCTTCTTCTCCAGGTACTTCACGGTACCGAAGCCGACGGTACCCTCCGGCCGATCCTAGACCTCAGAGGGGTGAACTACTACATCCGCCCCAAAAGGTTCAAGATGGTCACGATACCGTCGATCCTACCCTTCCTACATCGAGGGGACTGGTTCGCCTCCATCGATCTCCGAGACGCATACTTCCATATCGCCATTCGCCCGCAGCACAGACGGTACCTCCGCTTCGCAGTCGACGACACCTGTTACCAGTACAAGGTGCTGCCGTTCGGACTCTCGACTGCCCCAAGGGTCTTCACCAAGTGCATGGCCCCGGTGGTATCCTACCTGCGGACGAAGGGCGCTTCCGTCTTCCCCTACCTCGACGATTGGCTGTTGGTGGCGTCCTGCAAACAGAGACTTTACCACGACGTCCACATGACGTTGTCACTCCTGACCCGCCTTGGTCTACGAGTGAATCCGAAGAAGTCCCACCTCGAGCCGGCGAGGATCTTGGACTTCATCGGGGCGACGCTCGACTCGACCTCCGCCAGGGCGTACCTACCAGAGTCTCGAGCACAAACCTTGATCCGGGCCGCCGCTCACGCTCGTACGGCCCCGACGTTATCTGCGAGAAGCGTCCAGCAGCTCTTGGGCTACATGGCTGCGACGACCGCTGTGACATATCTCGCCAGGCTGAGAGCAAGACCTCTTCAACACTGGTTCGTCCGCATATTCGACCCCCTGCGAGACGAACAGACACTCCGACTGCAGCTGCCGGGAGACGTCCGCTCATCCCTCCGATGGTGGCAGTCGCGACGCAATCTCATGTCGGGGATGCCTCTCCAACAGCCGACACCGAAGGTGACGGTAACGACCGACGCCTCCCTGTATGGATGGGGTGCCCACTGCGGCGATCTCAGAGTCCGCGACAGATGGACCGACGACGAGACCGCTCTCCATATCAACGCGCTGGAGCTGCTCGCCGTCTGGAAAGCCCTACGGGCGTTCCGCCATGCCGTGGCGGGGCGCACGGTCCTGATTCTGACGGACAACACCACCGCTGTCTGCTACATCAACAGACAAGGTGGGACTCATTCCACGACCCTGCTCGACATCGCGCTCGGCCTGTGGGAATGGTGCATTCGCCTGCACACGCATCCCGTGGCGGTTCACCTGGCCGGGCAGGAGAACACCACGGCAGACGCCCTCAGCAGGGACACCTCATCCCATCACGAATGGTCTCTCTCCGGAGAGGCGTTCAGACTGATTCGGGACCGCTGGGGCGAACCATCGATCGACCTCTTCGCGACCAGGGAAAACGCGAAGTGTCGCCGATTCTGTTCCAGAGCGGGCCACGATCGTGCCTCCATCGGGGACGCTTTCCAGTTTCCGTGGACCGGGGAACTCCTCTACGCGTTCCCGCCGTTCCCGCTGCTCGGCCGGACGATATCGAAGATCCTCGCCGACCGAGCTGACGCGATCCTGGTAGCCCCGTACTGGCCGAGGCAACATTGGTTCGCACCCCTGCTACAAGCCGCGCGAGACGACCTGCTCCGGTTGCCACCGACACCGGACCTGCTCTCCCACTCCGGCGGCCGAGTCCTCCATCCGGACCTGCCACGCCTGGCCCTCCATGCCTGGAGGATATCGCACTAGACGATCCCGTGCTCGGTACCGTCCTCGTCGCGGCCAGGAAGGAATCCACCCGTCGCAACTATCAATACAAGTGGCGACGCTTCCTGACCTTCGCTAACGAGAGGAGTGAGCCGGTATCGCCCGCGGGGCTCTCGACCGTCCTGCACTTCCTCCTGCACCTCCGGCAACAGGGCCTGGCGTTTCCATCCCTGAAGGTGTATCTCTCCGCGATCGTGGCATACCAACCGCCACGATCTGCTGCCTCGGCCTTCTTCAGGAACGATACCGTTAAGCGGTTCCTGAAAGGACTTCATCATCTCTACCCGCCGGTATCGCCGCCGCTACCGCCGTGGTCCCTCTCGCTGGTGCTCTCGCAGCTGACGAAGCCGCCCTTCGAGCCGATGGCGACCTCGGATGACAGGCTCCTGACAATGAAAACTGCCTTCCTGGTAGCGGTGACCTCAGCGAGGCGAGCGGGTGAGATCACAGCTCTTCGTTCCGATGAGCCCTTCACGGTCTTCCACAGGGACAAGGTGGTCCTGAGACCTGACATCTCGTTCCTGCCAAAGGTGGTGTCCAGTTTCCATCTCAACCAGGACATCATCCTGCCTGCCTTCTTCCCGAACCCGACGACACCGTTGGAGCGGTCCCTCCACTCCCTGGACGTGCGTCGGGCATTGGCTTTCTACAAGGACAGGACTACTTCCTTCCGACAGACGCCGCATCTCTTTGTTTGCTATGGGCGACGTCGGAGGGGCCTAAAAGTGTCCACCCAGCGCTTCTCCAAGTGGGTGGTGAGGACTATTGAACTGGCGTATGAGCTCGCGAGGAAGCCTCCGCCAGTCCTGCTTCGAGCCCACTCCACCAGAGCGGTGGCTACTTCTGCGGCCCTCCTGCGAGGAGTTGACCTGCATGAACTCTGCCGTGTGGCGACCTGGTCCCAACCATCGACCTTCGTGCGCCACTACAGGCTCGACTGCCGGTCGCGCAGAGATGCCCGGTTTGGACGTGAGGTGTTGGCTTCCGTGCTGTAGGACCTGACCCGCCGTCCGACCGGTAAGCTACACAGTCTCCTAGTGTATGAAGGCACAGAGACCACGAAGAAGAAGAACAGGTTGCTTACCTGTAACTGTGGTTCTTCGAGTGGTCATCTGTGCCATCATACACACCCGCCCTTCCTCCCCTCTTTCTCAGGTCCCTGTAGGTTCTACGGCGGACGACAGAACTGAGGAGAGACCGTTGCTCGGCGGGAGGAGCATGCGCAGTACCGGCGTGGGGGAGGGGTTCCCGCCAAGCGAACAAGCTCTAGAAGTTTCCGAACGCTACCGCGCAGGCGCTAAAGCTCCTAGTGTATGATGGCACAGATGACCACTCGAAGAACCACAGTTACAGGTAAGCAACCTGTTCATCTTGTCTATGTATTTTAAAGCCTCTGAAATTGTGAAAATCACTTCTACTACATGAAAAAACACTGTGTAAATGCAAAAGGAGAACAAAGGTGCCCCTTGAAGCTTATTTAAATAAAATCAGAAAATAGTATTTTGATTTGACATTTATGACTCATAATCGTAGAAGCATATATAGGAAAAATTGCAACGAAATTTGGTAGTTTGTGTGTGCCCTTTGGGACTATCAATTGTGTGTGAACAATTATCTATCTATATGTTAAGATGTGCCAAACAATCTAGAACACAGTTTGTAAATTTTCAGTCTCACTGAAATGCTACAGCTGTTCAGATCCTGAAAGGATTAATGAGGATTTCAGTAACTGGAGTGGTGAATAGTATACAACATACAAGGACTTTAATTTAAGAGGTGACAGGCGACTAAATTAAAATAGTGATATTTTGTTAGCTTGAACAAACAGAAAGCACAGAGCTGCCCATGTATAAAAATTAATAGTTTCTGTAATATACGAGACCACATTGCCAAAATGAAATGTATCCTACTTTAGAACAGGATGTAATTAGGCCGGAATACATTGCCAGAACAATCCTAGTCTAGGACTGGATTAGTTTTGTTTGGTTTAACACTCGGTTTATTTAGTAGTTTTATGCTGCAGTTCTACTTTGGGCAAAGTACCAAAGACATGAATTTATCTCTCGGTTACAGTTTTGTTTTATTTGGTTTCTTTTTCCATTCTGTTCTGCCCTTATTGTTTCTCTGATTGTGGGGTCAACATTCTCCAGAGCTGAGTAAAGTTGGATGTAGCACATGTTTAGCATTAGTTGTTCACATAAAAATGTCCAAAAGAATATAACACATACACACATGTGGATTTAAGATGATCGGAACCGTTTGTTGATTTGATCACTGCATTAGATAAGAATTGTGATATTTAACTTAAGAGGACACAGATTGTATCTCTTACACAGCTGTTCTCCTGTGCTTTTATCACCTGAAGTGGATCCATAAGGAAAATACTACTACATGTCAAAACTTAAGAATCAAACTACCTCTAAAGAGGATTCTTTATTGAAAATATATAATTTACAGTGGCAGTAATCCTGTTGTGGACTTACATCTGTAGGAATTAGAACTGGGCAGTTCTGTAAATGCATACCCAGTAAAAGCCTCCTGTTATATTATTACCTAGGAGAGCAAAAAAAATAACCGAAATGCAATGGGACCAATGCACAGCAGGTACCTCTCAGATTACAGCCACTGCCTTGTTAGTCTGATTTGTGGATCATAGTGAATAGAATGGCTTGATGATGATGATGATTTTATTTGTATCCCGCCTCTCCATATGGATTGAGGCAGCGAACAACTTACAAATAGCATGTATTTCGATACATTTCTATACATGCCCCCAACAAGCTGGGTACTCATTTTACCAACCTGCGGAAGGATGGAAGGCTGAGTCAACCTTGGAGCCCGGCAGGATCGAACTCACGACCTTGTTGCTGCAGTACTGGCATTTAACCACTGTGCCACCAGGGCTCCTTCCAACTATCCACACCAATATGCTGAGATGTTTGAATGTGAACATTGGGATTCAGTCACTCTTGGATGCAACGTATAAACTTCAGATTCATACTGTGAGTGTATTAACTGGACAAACCCCTGAAGCAGGATGGCTGGGTTTGACAGTGACCAGGAGTGCATGTATCCATTCCTAAAGAGAGTGAGGTCTGGTCAGAATGAATCATGCCTCTGTTACATCCTCTCTAGACTACTGTAATGCATTCTCCCTGGGAGTGCCTTTGAAACACTTTCAGAAACTTCCCTGGGTCAATTAAAGAGCATGTATGAATTCCTTGTTTTACAGTTTGCTTTTTGCGTTCCCTGACTCACTGGGCATGTCAATTTGCAGATTGTGGCTGCAGGCAAAGCAAAGATGGGCACTGGAGGAGTTTCTCGTTCTGAAAAGCCTGAAGAGTTTCCTGTGCTCTGGTATGAAGTGGGAAAGCCAGCCAATTGGAGCTAGCCCAGTTGATTGGCAAGAAGCATAGCTCGGGACGAAGCAGAGGCTTCACTCAGGCCTGCTCGTTGCCCACATAACTAGCTTTCTCAACATGCCATAGTTGGCTTCAATAGCCTCTCTCTGTCTTGTCCTCAGTGGAGGCATAGGTTGACAAAATCATGGGAGATGCTCTGTAACTCCCTGCCGAAATCATGGCAAGCTCCTAATCTCTGCAACTTCTTGCCAAGAAAGCCAGGCGAGCTCCATTTTTGATATCCTTCTACCAGTAGACAAGATGTTTTTATTAAAACGGGCTTCTGTTTTTTTTAAATTGGCTTGCTTTCTGAAGTAGCCGTGTCTGTTAATTGCTTGCAGGCAAGTACATTTTTAGAATTATCTTCAGAAGTATTAAACGCATTTTAAGAAACAAGCTATAATGCTGTGGTGCAGTTTATTTTTTAATATTTTGTTGT
Source organism: Ctenosaura bakeri (assembly GCA_948474755.1). Lineage (NCBI taxonomy): Eukaryota > Metazoa > Chordata > Lepidosauria > Squamata > Iguanidae > Ctenosaura > Ctenosaura bakeri. The sequence goes on along the minus strand of CAOLHI010002651.1, from coordinate 144,126 downwards.
GTTTTAGTTGATTTGCTTTTTGTTTAAATTACAATTTTGTATTTTCTCATGTATTTGATCATTGTCCACCACCTTGAGTTATATTTGTACTGGAAAGGCTAAATATGCAGTTAATTAATAAAAATGAATGAGCATAATTAACAATGATAGTGATGCCTGTATATGTGGATAGTCACAGAAAGCTAAAGTTATTTATACAAATGATTTGGTGTTGGGTTTGATAGGTATGCTTCTTCTTTCCGAAAGGCAGTCTCCACTTAACTGCAGTTAAAAGAATATGCTAAAAATTAGTTTTGGAAAACTGCAGGTGCCCTTTGGTGTATCAAAATGACATACCTGACTCCCCAGAAGTGCCTTAGCATTTATGATTTACTTCTCTAATAGCAGTGCTTAGAGCAATGTTGTGATTCTACAAAGCTATTCAAAATCATTGGTTGACCAATGATTCACCATCTGTTGATTTTAGATGTATACTTGCTTTAATTTTATCTTATTCATAGAGTCACCATGAATCAAAGCCAGCTTGACAGCCCAAACAAAAATGTGTCTGGCATCCTGTTTGGTGATTACAATATCATAAAGCCATTGGCTTGAAAGGTAGGCATTGCGGGGGAGGGGAGGTAAACTGGGAGAAGCAGCTATATCTTCCGACATAGAATGTCTGCCAATGTCTTTAAGAAAAAGAATGAATACCTCACTGTACTTAGAGATATACAATGGGCCCTTGGTATCCACTAGGGTTTGGGTCCAGGACCCCTCCCATGGGTTCCAAAATTTGTGGATGCTCAAGTCCCATTATGTCCAATGGTGCAATAAAATGGCTTCCCTTATATAAAATGGCAAAATCAAAGTTTGCTTTAAATATATATTTTCAAGACATGGTTGCTTGAATCCCTGGACACAGCATCTATGGATATGGAGACCCAGCTGTACTGGGCACTTGGCTTAAGGGCAAAAGAACTGATATGTATGTTTAACAGAAATTGGTAACAGATATACTGGGAAACCATTGGGATTTGGGGTAATACACTGGTGCTTATGCTTTTCCTTTCAACATCATCTTTGTAGAAAATCACAACCATTCTGAGTTATGTATTCAATTGTTGAGGACACAACAGCACTGAAACAGTAATTTACTTTAATGCTGATTTCTGACAAATGACATCATGTTCATCTTTAAAAAGTACTTCTGATTGTTTAGGAATTTCAGGTAATTCAGGAAAAAAAACTAATGAAATTGGGCCCGTATAAATAGCTGTTTACAATGGCAGAAATATTTCTCTTGGCCAAAATACCCACAAGGAAAAATAAACTATAACACTATTGTGAGTCTTTTGTTACCCATTCTTCATAAATAAAGATGTTTCATAAGTACAGGTTCTTTCTGAAACCTTTAAATGACAGGGCTGAAATTCCATCTCACAGGTTGCTACTCTGCAGGAACAGGGATGGAGAGGCAACTTTAACCAACTCTCCCTTCCAGCTGCAGTCTTCATTGTTCCTGTTGTTGATATTACTACTACTGCTATTAATTTTATTTATATGTCCCTTTTCCCCCAGGTTGGGACTCAAAGTGGCTTAACAACAATTAAAAAGACATAGTTAAAACCCACAGAATACAAAAATTAAAACATAATGAATGAAAAAGAAATTAAAACAATGTTAAAATACATAATTAAAAACATCCATCAGCATGTTTGTTGTTATGTGCCTTCAAGACATTTCAAACTTAAGGCAATTCTAAAGTGAATCCAGCAAGGGGTTTTCTTGGCAAGCTTTGTTCAGAGGAGTTTGCCATTGTCTTCTTCTTGGTATGACTTGATCAAGATCTTCCATTGCATTTCCATGGCTGAGTGAGGATTTGAACCCTGGTCTTCACAAAGAGTCCTAGTGCAGCACTCAACCCATTATACCATCCAGCCTTTGTACTCCACAGAAAAGCTGCTCCAGAGGGTCAGGAAGCATGGGACATAGTGCTTGAGATTATAGGTGGAATCAGCAATCTCACTCCCATCGGTGAAGTCCTCCAAACAAGGCCATCATTCATACATAATTTAGCATCATATGAATGAGGCTAGACAAAGTGCCAGCATGACCATGAAAAAAATGGAAGATTTTGCTTCAGTTTTCCATTTACCACAATTTAGTGCTATCTCTGTTAAGTGGTTAATTTTAAGATGGGCTTATTGGTACAAACTAGCTTCATAAACTATGCTTTGAAGTTTAGCTTAGTAAATTATAGCTAAGACTGCTCACAATTCTCATGATTTGGAAATAACTTCAAACCTCAAGTTAAAAATGGAAGCAAAAGGTTCTGATTTCTCTCTTGATGCTACACTGGAAGAAAAGGGGAGAAGCCCAAGGACAGCAAAGCCTTTTCCAGGGTCATTTGTGCAGGGCTGGCTCAAGAGTTTTTGCTTAGTGGGAAAAAGGCAAGATAGTGTCCTCCAGCTATTCTATGTACTGAAGCCAAATAGATTCACAGTTGTTCACCACTACTGCTGGGACACCATTCTCCACTATACCCAAGGAAAGCAGATTATCTTAGGGCACATCATGCACAAACTTAGCTATTGCTCCCAGCTCCAGACCATCTGCAGTTACTTCATTCTGCAAATTGACAGACTGGCTTTCATGCAATACTAAACCACAGTTTAACATTATGTCCAAACAAGCCCAGTATGTTTGTTTTATTAGACTGAATTACAGAGAAAAATAGACAGTTGAACTTTGGTAAGAACAGAATGAGCAGCTACAGCCTGAATTCTTATTTTAACAAGGAATCTGGCAGATGAGGGCCCAGATGGATCATCTCTAAATTAGAGAAACCGTATTTTTGATCATTTTTTGGTTAAATGTGATAAAGGCAATTGTCTGTACAAATGTATTTCAGAAAGTTAATTCAAGAAGCCATAATTCTGAAAGTCTCTTGTGCTGCACTTACATTTATCGAGAAATTTGTCTTGCTACACACTTCAGAAGCGATAGAATATTTCGCTTAGCAATAGCATCAATGGGGCAGATTTTGCAGTAATGTTATCTTTGAGAGAATGATAGCATTTGTTTTTCAAGTAGTGTTAAACAAAATCTGTATAAAAATGACCAATTATCATCCCTTGTTAAGGAGGAGTTACACCAGAGTTTCCTTCAGCAGCCTCTCAACGACATGTGAATGGACATTATAGAAAGGCAGACCATCCACTTCCATTTCCAAACTGGCAGTTTTCCCACTACGGACTTCATTCCACTGTAATATGTTGAGCAATTTTTCTTCCTAGGTGTTAAAACAGATAATACTGTCACAAGCACAACAGACTGACTTCAATGATTTGGGCAATCTGGGTGCCCTCCCTTGGTATCATGTGTATCATCAATTTCTACTGACAACAATGAAAAGTATAGCACACAACAGAATAAAGGATGAATAAATAGATTTTCTTCTAGTTCTGGGTGATACATTTTAAACTGCTGCCGCGGTTTAAGCTGCTGTGGGTATGGTTGTGGCCCGCGCAGGCAGCACGAAGGCCCAGGGATGCCAATCACTGGTTCTCTGCCTCCCTGCCCCCACCTGGGTGAGTGCACTAGCTGGGCAGAAGTCTGTGGGGGGGCACCCTATTTGCAACTATTTGACATTCGCGAGGGATTTGTGTCCCTATCCCTTGCGAATGTGGAGGGCCTACTGTAATGTAGTGTAGTTTCGGGAGCCATAACATTATGAAGAATACCATAAGAAATGCATAGCGCATGACAGTGAAATGGGCTGCAAACAGCGTCACGCATAAGATGATAATAGGTCAATGTTATGAAAATAAGTCATGAACAAAGAGCCAATGAAAAACAGTGGGAATCCAAGTAACCATTTTTGGTTGTAAAAGTCAGATTAGGCAGTACCGTACAGTACAAGCTGATTCTCATAAAAAAATTAATTCACCCACTTTTGTTTCACTCAGATGCTCTTCACAATAATTCTGAGTGACAAAGAATTGGGCCATTCAGAGTAGTCTTGAAAGGAATGACAGGTATGTAGATAATTATGAGCAGTACTGGGATTTAGAGCTGGGAAGATCAACTGCAGTTAATTTAATAGGCTAGCTAATTTAACTATAAATATATTTGGAATAAATGTGACACTGAGAATGCCATGATTAGACTACTGTAATGTGTTTTACGTAGAGCTGCTCTTGAAAAGTGTCCAGAAGTTTCAGCTAGTGCAAAATGTACAGTCTGGCAGCCAGACTGGTGTCAGGTGTGCATTTTAGAGACCATATAACACTGGTCTTGCTTCTAATTTGCTTCTGAGCTCAATTCAATGTGCTGGTCTTGACCTACAAAGCTCTAAACAACTTGGGTCCAGGACATCTGAAAAATTGCCTTCTCCCATATGAGCCTGCCAAAAATCTGAGATCTTCAGAGGAGGCTCTGTTGTATATTCCAACACCTTGCAAAATTAGGTTAATGGGTACAAATAAGAGGGTTTTCTCTGTAGGAAGTTAGGCTGCTCCATCTCTAAGCTTTCAGTGGGTAGCCAAAAACAGTGCTGTTCTGCATGGCATTCAATTGTTGTTTTTAATAGTTTTAAAACTGGATTGCAGTCTTGTTTTATAAACTGCTTTTAGGAGTTTGGAAAGAGTATTTTAATGTGTTTTTTTAATTTTTTTAATTTTTGAATTGTTTCAATTGTGTTTCATTTGTTCATCACTTTAGGAGCCCTTGTGGGTTGGGTCGTGATACAGAAAGACATTAAGAAAATAAGTAAGAAAGTAAGTAAGTAAGTAAGTAAACGTTGGCATACACAGTGAGGAGGATATGTTAACTTTATATGCATTTGAAAAGAATCTTTAGCAGTTCACACACCTCGTATGGAATTTTTGTTCTCTTTTCAAATGATGTTTTCTGTCAGACTGAGGATAGTGTTTTCAGTTGAAGAAAACCAGTTTAGCATTTATTCTTAGAATTCACAGCAACAGCCATCTTTTGCACAAAAGTTCTCTGCAAGCTCCTTACATTTACTATGAGATCTTTGCACTGAAACTTCCAAGTATTCTAGTACTACCTAATTACTCTAACTGGGAAATGTAAGAGGTACATTGGGGATCAGTCTCTGTGAAACCACTTTACACATAATCTTTCTTTAAATTAATATAAGACCAGAAGAGCTTTCAGAGTAATGTTGTATGCAGATTTTTCAGTGTCAATATTCAGAAGATACACATGCTACAAAGGCATCTTCTGGCAAGCCTCTGATTTCATAGCAATGTGGTAAAAATCAAGAGCCTGAAGTATGCATCACCCTAGAAAACAGTGACCTACATGGAAAATTTCCAATATCCCATGTCAATCTTTCTAAACACCTATCCAAGAAAATACCTTATTCACAGAGGGTAGTGCTGATGCCCAGCCCACTTTCCTGGATAACCTGGGAAATCCAACAGCTTTCCTCAGATAACGGTCATGTACTTCACATGTATTAAGGATATACAGTGCGCAAGCAACAGCATAGCCTCCCCAATTAGAAACTCCTGGAAAATAAAAGTATCATTAAACTGATTGTTAAATTTTACTGCAGGGGAAGGGAGAAATGGTGCATTGGGACAGGAGAGGAGGAATTAACCATTCATGAATGCCTCCTGCTATGTGGACAGAGAAAATGAAATTGATGGATCACCTCCAGCTCTAGTTCCATTTTTGTGACCCCTCTCAAGCTGATTTTTTTTCTTGTGGGGGCAGGGAGGTCAGAAACACTCCAAAATTACCCCAAACTGCATGAAGCTGTGGTGGTTTACTTTCCCTGCCCTACAACCCCAGAAAACAGGACTGAAAACCATTAAAAAAGTGAAACCAGAAGTGATGTGGTAATTATGGAAAACATGGGTGAAGCCTGCTGGAGGGCCACAAGGGAAAAACTGGCCGCTTGCACAGCTGTTCACCTCAATACAGTAGATATTTTGTACACCTCCTATCAGGCCAAACCAGCATGGCCAATGTCAGGACTGATGGGTACTGCAGGCCTAAACATCAGGATGGATAAGAGGGGTTATAGGGAATATCTGAATGAATGGCTTTCTAGTGCCTCTTCTATGCTGCAAAATTCTCAAAAAATAATCATGTGCTTGTAATTTAACACTTATTTTTTATACTTCCACATTCATATTACATAGTTTCACAGTACAAGAAACAGTATTTGCCAAACTGATATTCATACAGTTTGCAAATAATGGTCACGATTCTTCACTGAGAGACACAGCTATGGAGATGTAGTTTCCATTCTCTAAATGCTACTCTTCATAACCATACCTGTAGAAACTCACAGCCCCACAGCTCCCCCTCCACCACACAGCCATTTCCAAGGTTCTAGAGAGCAGGACAGTGCATAATGATGTGTTCAATCCTCTCTGGTTGCAGGGCACACTAAGACAGCCACAGAGACCCTTCAACGATTTTGTTGGGATCCTGTTGTAGCTGTGTATCTCAGAGTGCCCGCAACTGAGAAAAGTATGTTTATGTCATTACCCAAAGCCCTGCTTTCCACTGCCTTAGATATGGCTGTGTTGGGCGAGTCTGATAGCTGCATAAAATCTGCAAGATACTTCACAGGTTGCATTTGATACTTAATATAAAATTGCCCCCAAATGTGGAAATGGATGGAAAGTTTTCTCCCTTTTAAGTATTTTAAAATCTCAAGTACAGAAATACAGCATCTGAAGCAACGCAAAAAGTAAAGTAACCTTGTTGATTAGAGTTCATAATTCAAGGACTTAAAGTGCGAACCCTATAAGATGCAGCTGAGAATAAGTCACCTAAATTCAGTAGAATTTACTTCAAAGTACATTTCTATAGGTTTGTGCTGCAATTCCATCTCCTGGTTAATTGTAATATTGTGCTAACTTGAAGAAAAACAGAAGTCTTTCAACTTCCACCGCTTCCACCACTGGAACCGCTTCCACCACTGGAACCAAGAGCTAATGATTTTGCTTCCTTCACAGCTCCCCGATATCTACTCTGAGGGTTTGGGAGACTTTCTGTATCAGATCTGAGAGGCACAAGGGGATGCAGAGGAAAAAACGTTGGAGAAAGTCCCACTACATGAGACCATATCTGCTTGAATAATGCTCCATGCCAAATGAGTAAGAACAGAGAAGACTTTTGATGTTAGTCTCACATCGGCTCCACTTAACTATCCATCTGTGCTGTCCGCACTGGCTGAGTCATTGGCTGAGATCTTACATCAGTCATGGGAAGTATAAAACTCTGCTCATGTAATTCAAGTGTCCTCTCCCTGCCCTGGCAGCTTTGAAGTCCTAGCAGAGGCTGCTGCTATCCAATGGGAAGGGGATGGAGCAAAAAGATTATACCAATGATGAAGACAAAAGGACTGCATTCTCCTTATGCTTTCCCTCTGGAGACCAGCCCAGTCACATCTTCATCATCAGAATTACCTCCCCCGCGCCTCCGTAATAAGCAGCAAGTGCAGCCTCTCTTGAGGCTTGAAAGCTGCTGGGGAAGGTGGTTTTGGACAGTGCACAAAGGGCTACAGAATAGCTCTCTGAGCCCTCTCAAAACTAGACATAGGGCATATTTACATACACATATGTCACTCATAGTTTTCTGGCCATAGTGTCTTTTCTGGGGAAAGTAGAAACTATAACAGCAGCAAGTAGTTATCCCAAAATTAATGACATGAACAAGAAAAGAACTGCCTACCATGAACAGTAACTTCTTGACTCAAGGTAAAAATGGCTATATTAAAATCAGAAACATTTCAGAACAGAAAATGATTATGCGCATTGTATCACAATGTTCAACAAGAAAATTAATGTGCCAGGTGAAGTGTTCAATACTCATACAGAGTTTTGGCCTGTTCTTGACTTACCTACAGCAACTGTAAAATCAGCTTCCACATCACAAGCAATAACATCTCCATTTGCAATATATTTCTTTACAGCTTCTTTAACTTTTCCCATTCCTAATTCATTTCCTCCATCCCCAATGCCTAAATTAAAAGGATTAAGTTATAGTGAAATATCACATTAGTTTACATGTCTAGAGTATTAATGAAACATATGCAAATACCGTTTTAACAACTGGGTTATTTCAGTTTATAAACCAATTAAGCCAGAGGATTTTGTATGAAATCACCTTTGTCTGAAATCATGTTGTTAACACATTTGTGTGTTAAAAAGAAAAAACTTTTTCTTTCTACGTGACTGGAACAAAAAGGGGAGCATTCCCTTTTTCTTTGTAATAAAGCAAGATCTAATTTCAACATACCTTAAATATCTGTTACAAACAGACTTCTTCAGTGCTGAACCACTTTTCTAAGTGACCAGCTCCTTAAATACACATCAACTATATAGAATATATACAAAGTACAAATTTTCTCAGCACTGAAACCAGGGATGTTTTCCAATATGTTCGTATTATGTGGCTAAGAAGGGACACTTGAAATTGTTCTCTCAATGACTCTGGACACACAACCTCAGATAACAGGATCATAGAATTGGAAGAGGCCCCATGGACCACAGAATCCAACTCCCCACACAGTGAAGGAACTCCAGCTAGAGCAGCCTGAGGAAACAGCTGTCCAGCCTCTTTTTAAAGATGTCCAGAGAAGGAGGACCCAACGCTAGACACTGACAAGCTGGAGCATCTCCAGAGGAGGGTCACCAAAATGATAAAAGGCCTGGAAACCATGCAGTATGAGAGGTTGCTTAGGGAGCTGGGTATGTTTAGCCTGGTGAAGAGAAGGCTAAGAGGTAACATGATAGCTATGTTTAAATATTTGAAGGGATGTCATATGGAAGAAGGAGAAAGCTTGTTTTCTGCTGCTCCAGAGATTAGGACAAAGAACAATGGCTTCAAACTTCAAGAAAAGAGATTCCACCTAAACATTAGGAAGAACTTCCTGACAGCAAGAGCAGCCCCTTGGAATGTGGTGGAGTCTCCCTCTCTGGAGGTTTTTAAACAGAGGCTGGGATACCTATCTGTTGGGAGTGCTTTGATTGTGTATTCCTTCATGGCATGTGGTTGGACTTGATGGCCCTTGTGGTTTCTTTCAGCTCTATGATTCTGTGAACACCTCTGCAGGTAATTGGCTCCATTGCCAAACTGTTCTTACTGTCAAGAAATTCCTTTTAATGTTCAAACAAAATCTACCCTCCTAGATGGTAGAAATTTCTTTTAATTCCTTTAATATTCAAACAAAATCCACCCTCCTATAATGGTTAAACCTAGTCCTACTCTCTGGTGTATCAGAGAATGAGAGATTAGACTTACCGTGAAGATTCATTCTGGGATGGCAGGAGGAGGAATCCACAATGATTGGGTTAATCCCACGTGCCAACTGGAACAGGCAGGAGTCCAAGTTCTTCTGTTGTGACAGTTAGGACTCCTTCCCTTTTCTGACAGTTTTTATTATCTAGCCAGACCACATCAAGTTTCCATTTCCATACTCTGTTAAAAATAGCTAATAATCTTGTCCAAGCTCCTTTCATCACTTAACCTGTTCATTTCTATCTTCCTTTAATTTTTTCCCTCCTTTAAGGGTGGGCATGGATTCCTCCTCCTGCCATCCCAGAATGAATCTTCAGGGTAAGTCCAATCTCTCATTCTTGGGACGGCATGGAGGAGTACTCCACAACGACTGAGATTTACCCAAGCCACACTCAGGGTGCGACTGTTCCTAACTCTTCAAGACTTACTGCAGCATGTTTGTGTCAAAAGTTGCCTGTGCTGACTTAAACTTTTCTATCTTATAATGTTGGACAAAAGTTGAAGGCTCTGACCGTCCTGTGGCTACAGTACATATAACCATGCCAGCGGACACCCCAGCCATAAAAGCCTGTATCCATTGTGACAGTTATCATAGAATGAATAAAAAGTGATTAGACACTGCTGCAGTTTTCTGGTATGGATCACGCTCAAAGTATCAATTAAACTGTGTTCTTGCCAAGAACTTCATATCTGCTGATTCCACATCCAGTAACCTTTACAGAACCTTCCCTACCTTCTCCTTCCTTTCCTGTGACAAAACAGGTATCCCAACTCTGTATTAATGTCTGCTCCCAAATGTGTCAATTTCTTACTAGGTTCTGAACTGCTTTTCTCAAAATTTATGACAAAAGCTAACCTTTATAAAACTTCAGGCTTTCCCTACATAACTCCTAGCTACTTTCCTAAGCTCTGCTTTCAAAGAATGTCATCTAAATAAGGGAATAGCTGAATCCCCTTTTCCCTAGGATGAGAAATCGCTGAGATTAATATTTTAGTGAAAACCCTTGAAACAGATGGAAGGCTAAACAGAAATGCCTTAAATTGGTAATGGCTACCCTTAAATTGAAAGTATAAATACTTTTTCTAACTATTTTCCACTGGGACGTGCAAATACTTCATTTTTAAAATACATATACATATATTGTTTTAATCTATAAAAGCTAACAATTCTCCTTTCTGCAGATTTCCTTTAAATGCCGCCAGAAAAGGCTTGAAGGCCTGAACCTAACATTCCGCTCGTATCTTATTGAGGGGAAAGCATTGGTAAGCCCTTTGCCTTGCCCTTTTCCCCTTCCTCCATCTTTTTTTCTTTTCCTCCCTAGTCAGGCCCATTTTAGCCGCTACCATTAGTGGCTGATTATGTGTGCACAATGGAGAGGAACTTTTCTCCATTTCACTTTTGCTTGATACAAGGAAAATCTTTCTCAGGACTGCACTGGAGCTGCTAGCCTGATCACCAGTCAGCCTGTCCAGGTCCACTCAATCAATATTTTTTTCTGGAGGATTGCTCTTAGTCTGCAGACCTGCAGGCTTTTGAGCTTGGACAGACTGGACAGATCATAGACTGCTGCTGTTGTGCCATACTCACTAGCAGTGCCTTTAGGCTCTGAACAATCAAAGGGTGCTGTAAGCACTGCTGCTTATAGGCTGTGATAGCTGCGCATATGAAATCAGTGCCTGCTGCAGCTTCTGTTCTGCCTCTCACCTTAGAACCGGTGTTTCAAACATGTAAGATTGAAGCTGCTCCTGTTAATTTCTCCTGGTCATCAGCAGCTTTCTTCGAATGACTGCAGTATGTCTGCTCCTGTTTTTTACTTTAATTGCCTGTTTTGTTTGTTGTTTGTTTGTTTTACCTTTTTACCAGGTAGAATTTCTTTTTCTTTCTTTCTTTCCTCTTGTGGGAGGGAGTTGCCACAACTCTTTTTGAATCACTCTTGCTGTAAGTTAAAAATATGCTTTTTAAACTTCCTTCCTCCACCACACCAGAGCCATGCCGGGTAGTGGACATCTGGTTGGCATTTTCCCCCCACCTCACCACAGTCATGCTGGGTAGTTGGCATCACTTGTTTCTTTTTCCTGCTTTCTATTAGTAACTTATCCAAAACTTGGCTTCCAAAGAGCAGCTCTCCTTTACATGGGACAAAGGCCAAATTGTTCCTAGCCCTTTGGTCTGCACCCCAATGATGCAGTGACCTTCTAGCTGCCACTATTGCACCTATATTTCTGATTATAAAAGTCACTGAATCATAATCAGAATCCACTAACTATTTCATTTTTCTTCTTGTTCTTCTGGCTAATGCCTTAGCAAAAGGCGGGGCTGTATCTCTTCACACTCCTCTATCTCCTGCATCCATAACACTGCTGCACGAGCAAATATTGACACAATTACTGACACTCTTGCTGCTATAGCTAAGTCCTCATGAGCTTTCTTCAAAGCCAAATCTGCTCTCCTTTTATCTACTTCTTTCAGATGAAGGAATAAGGAATAACGATTATTTGTGCACCCCAGAGTGTACAGGTATTCAAGGATGCTTCCAATTCAGTCTGAATTAACTCCTTAAACATGTCTGGCATCGTCATTTATGTGAAATGACATTACTTTTTTTTAAAAAAAGCTACCTTGCTATCCTTTCCTTTAGTCACCTTACTTTGTTCCTTATCCACATCCAATTCTAAACATAAAACTTTTCAACACTCTCTTTAACACATTTTCTGAATTCTCTCATATGGAACAACCTATTAGCAACCTAAAGTTCAATTTCCTCTGTCTCTACCTGCACCATTTCCTCCTGAACATCCCCCTTATCCTATGTACCCTATCAGCTATCGTTTCTTGCCTTTCTACTTTCTTTCATTCCTATGCTCTAACACTGTTCCACGATGTTACTTTCTCCATTACTATTTTCTTCCTCGTTCAGTTCATCAGCTTTGGATTTATAATTCAAACTGATAATGCCTCTATTGCAATTCCTTGTATTTGCAACACTCATTTTAATAAATTTTAATAAATTCATTCAATTGATTCTTTATTTCTGAAATCACTGTACTTACTTCTTTTAAAACTATTTGTTTAATTAATAGCTGCCATTTATTAGGGCTAGCTAAGTTTCTCCACATGCCTGACACGGACACATTAAAACTGGCAACTGGTCATCTGCAAACACAGGCCTCTGTTCGATATTTCCCCTCCAATATTGATCTTCTGCTTGTGTTCCCTTACACAGTTCCATAAACATCTGATTCAAACAATCCCCAACATTAAGGTTCATATTGTCTACTGGGGAGTAATGTGCTGTTGGCTGCGGTCTCGCGACAGCCTCCACACCTCTGGGTTCCCTCTGACATGGCACCAGAGAAAGGGGGGAAACTGAGCATGCTTGTCCTGAGCACTGCTCTGATGCAGCCCCTCCCTTCACTTCTGAGCGCTGCATGTTACCTTCTGAGCATGCTTCCATCTCAGAGGTTCACTTACCAACAGCCCATTCTGGAATCCAGCAATTCAAAGTGGTAGCCTCTGCTGTTGCTGAAGACTTTCTAGTCCTGGACCCTGCACTTGAACCAGCACTTACAACGGTATCTCTTTCTTTTCCTTTTTAGGCTTTTGTGGTAACTCTGCCACTTTCTCAGCCTTACTTACCATTTTTTTCTGTTCTTTTGTCATCAGATATTATCATTACCTCATTGGTATTGCTCTCACTTGATGAGACGAAAACTTTTCTTAATGCCCCCTTTTCATCCTCCTCAGAGACATCCTAAGTGGTGGCCATCTGGGGGAGTTTGCCTTTAGAGCCTTCTCTCTTATTTGGCTCAGAGCCACGTGGATCGGCTGGCCTCTGAGATGGCAAACTTTACGGAAGGAAAACCTTTCCCAATGCCTCCTTTTTGTCTCTTTAGAGACACGCTGAGTGGCAGCCATCTGGGGGAGTTTGCCTTTAGATCCTTCGCTCTTATTCGACTCAGAGCGACACGGATTGGCTGGCATCTGAGATGGCAAACTTGAGGGTTTTCCTTCCCCTCCTCAGAGTGGCAGGCATCTGGGAGCTCTCCTTTGTCAAATCTGTCACTCTGTTTTTCATTTCTTCTCATTTCCCCATTTCCTCTAGCATTTCTATCACTATTTGCCAGAGAAGGGCTAAAGCCTGACCGGTTCATTCAGCAGGTTACTAAAAACTGTCAGAGAAGGGAAGGGGTCCTAACTGTCACAACAGAAAAAGAATTTGGACTCTTGCTGTTCCAGCTGGCACGTGGGATTAACCCAATCATTGTGGATTACTCCTCCATACCATCCTGAGAACAAAAGTGCACCCTATTTTCCGTGACAGCCCTTTAGATATTTAAAGAGTACTATCATGTTGGAGGGTGTTTTCAACCATTTGTCCTGGAAGATGCATAGAAAGAAAGCTGGTCAAGGTCTTGTCATTTTTTGAAGGTTGGAGCACAATACTGATTAGAAAAAGTATTCTGTAAAGTTAATTTCTGATTCTGGGGACAAAAAGAATTCCAGATCAGTTTATTACAGATTTCTACCACTCAGCAAAAGAACCTACATCAACAGCAGTGGGTAGGGATAAGAAGAATAATTATGCACTCCTGAAACAACAATAAATCTGAAGCTTCTCTCTGGCTATATTTGAAGTGACATCCATTCGCAACAGTTGAGTTCTCTCTGACACACACTGAGATGGGCAGAGGAGACATCATTTTGATGACTTAGGCTTCTAAATAGACGAAAGACAACTTGTCTGCCATTTTATGTATACAATATCATGGAATTGAACTTTGAAAAGAGTCTGAAGGGTTTAATATTGTTACTTATTAAAAAAAATTCTCAAGCAAGTTAATTTTTTCCCCTCCAGCTCTTAAATTGATAAGGCAAAGATCCAGTAATCTGAGAATGCAACAGTTCTGCTTGATCCTGAGTAACCAGGCTAAGAAACAGTAATTTGAGAATGCAACCTTGTCTAGCTCTGAGTAATCAGAGGATATTAGGTCATTATGAATGGATGGAGAGGCAGAATTTTATCAGTGCTCTCCTCCTTTTGCTTGCTTGTTTACCTGATTGGTTTGAACAGATTTACTATTTTTACAATGTACAATAGAGGATATCTTAAGGTGCATATCAGAATACCAAACTAATGAACAGGGAAGACCTCTTCTCTCCTGGATTAAATGGGTCTTGGAGTGGAGAGGTAGCTTGTGAGTTTGTACACACATCAGCACTGTTAAGATTATATGGAAAAAAATAATAGTTTCAATTAATGTTAAAGGATTGGGTTCGGTGCTTATGAGAGCAAAAATCTTAAAACAAATTAGACAGTTACATCAAATATATTATTTTTACATGAAATCCATAACACAGGATCAAAACCCATGTTCCTATCATCACGTTTTGGAGAGCAATTTTTGTGAGAGGGAATGGAAAAAAAAGGATAGCAATTATTTTCCATAAGGGAAACCAGCTGCAAATCCACAACATCAAGAAAGATTCAGAGGGGGAGATTCTTAATTCTCTAAGGGAGATTAATGAATCACCTAGTCACAATAGGAACTTTTATAGCTCCCAATGAAGACCAATCTAACTTACTGAATCCAGACTTAAAACACAACAGGGGAAATATGGGGGGGGCACTCTAATGATGTGTTAGATCATCTGTTAGATAAATAAGAGCAATGGTTTCAATACTCATAATACAGGTTTGATAGATCCTTGGAGAAGTCTTTATCCAAAAGATGAAGATTACACTTTCTATTTGTGTCTTGATCACTCATACTCAAGAATCAACCACTTTTTGAAATCCCTAATTCACTTCCACAGATAGAGGATGTGGCCATAGAACCCATATTAATTCTTGATCGAACTTTGAATACAGATGCCTGGACTACCAAGATCTGGGGATTTAATTCCCACACATTATTGAATGAACAATAAAGAAAATCTATTCAATTCATCTCCAGTCTCCTCCATGTGTTATTACTATTACTAATACTAGTATGGTTGCTTTCTGAAAAGGCCAGTAATTATTATTCCCATTTGAAAAATGAGGAACTCAGGCTGACAGTGACTTTCTGCTTTTAGAAAGTTTTTAGAAAATAATCACAAGATTTGAATTGACATCTCTCAGATTTAACTACGATCTTCTCCATCAACTTTGTCAAGCTGGCAAAGTAAATGAACTCATTCAGTCAAGACTTTGAATAGTTTGACAATTTGCTGGCATTAAAGTATTTGTGCATGCTTCATCCTATTGCAACATCTACATAAAATAACTACAATGCTAGCTTAACACAGACAGAACAGCAGTTTGTGTATATTATCTTAGTCTTTAAAAAATCTAAAGGGTAGTCAATTTTAAAGTAGTCCTGGCATTAGCTGGAGAAGATCACAGTTAAATCTGTCACATTTTATATATATATATGCTTTATTTCTTTCTAAATGTCCATCTTAAAATGATGTTTCTTTTCTAGAGATAGAAACCAAGTATTAATAGTCAAGATTCAGTAGTTAATACATCTTGCCTCTGAACAAGTAGGCTATAGACCATGAAAACTTATGCTGAAATAAATTGCTTAGTCTTAAAAGTGTCATGAAATTATGTTTTCCTTACTTTTTTATAGTACTTAATATGGGAACGTATTTCACTTGAGCAAAGTGAGGATACAGTTTGGCACATTTTCATTCATTTTTATGGCATTGGATTTCAGTCAAGAATCAATGCAAAGACTTAGGCCGGTGGTTCTCAACCTTCCTAATGCTGCGACCCCTTAATACAGTTCCTCATGTTGTGGTGACCCCCAACCATAAAATCATTTTCGTTATTATTTATTTATTTATTTAGTTATTAGTTAGTTAGTTATTTCCAACATCAAATAGATTGGAAACACTGCCCTAAATCACTGCTCTGGATAGACTTCTGATGCCTAAAAACTGGTAACCCTCCCACCTTTTTTAAAGCACAGAAAGCATCCATCAATGCCAGAATTAAGGCAGTCGTTCTAGTTCTGAATGTTGGGTTTCCACAGTTCAAAAAGCCAGTCACTCCCAAAGGCAATGCCGAAACAGCCCACATTTTACATGAGGCGCAGGGAGGAAAGGACAGGGAGAGAGGAAAGATGGCGGTGACATAAGCAGACGCGTTTTGTTTCACCCCCTCCCTCCCTCCTTTAAAGAGAGTGCGGACGCTGAACATACAAAAAGCGAGGAATGCAAGACAGTCAGGGCGAAGAACACAACACATGCGTGTGGCAAGCACCAAGGGTCCACCACAACAAAAGCGAGAGGAGAAAGTCATCCTGGCTATTTCTGCACTAGATAGTTATAGCGCTATTATTCCACTTTCACCATCCTATGGAATCCTGGGGTTTGCAGTTTGAACTGCAAACCCCAGGATTCCATAGGATGGTGAAAGTGGAATCATAGTGCTATAACACTGGAATGTGGAAATGGCCAAAGTCCACGGGATGGATCAGAGCAGCGCTTTCGGGTCAAAAACCAAAAAAAAAAACCACAAAAAAACCAAAACCAAAAACCAACCAAGGAGCCTCGAGGGCTCTTGCTACACAAAACGGAGCCCTTGGCTGACACCCCCTGCTCCTTTCCCGATCGAGTTCTCGGTCTCGGAGGGACTGATCTCCCCCGTCAGATGGCAGATCCACCACAGGAAAGTTTCCCCCTTTGCCTGCCGGACCAAAGGCGACAGCCACACCGACAACTCCCACAGAGTGGCGTGTCCAGAATGAATAGGCGACTGGGCAATCACCGCTGCTGCAGCCCCGCCACTTTGGGAAGCAAGCGGAGCCCAGTTGCTCGCTTGCCCCGGCAAGCAACTCTGTTCGCCGGCATGAATGAGCGTGAGGCAAAGAGGGTGAGGAGATGGGGTCTTACCTCCCAGACGTCCCGCTGCAGCGCCATAAACCCTGAATGGGAAGCCCTCCGTGTGTGTGTGTGTGTGGTGTGGGTGCGAGCGTCCAAGCAGCGCCCGGCTGCTCACTCACCCTGGCAAGCAACTCTGACTCTGCAAGCCGGCATGAAGGGGAAAGGGAACACTGAAGGGGAAATCCTCCGTTTGTGTGTGTGTGTGTGGTGCAGGTGTGAGCGTCCAAGCAGTGCCTGGCTGCGCCCGGCTGCACGCCTCCTCTCCCCTCCCGCCAGCGCGGGGTCTCCTCTCCTCACCTCCACCTTAATGCTCCGGCTCCAGCTCTCTCCTCTCGGTGTCCTCACCTCCGCTTTAACATTCAGGCTCCAGCTCTCTCCTCCCGCTCTCCGCACCTCCGGCTCCACCTCAGGCTCCTCCAGTGCTTTCCCACCAGGCAGGGAAAGATGGGGAAACGCCCAGCATGCCTCCTCTCCCCTCCTCCCAGCACAGGGGTCTCAGAAGCACTGCTCCCATTGGCTGTGAGGCCACCTTCTTTTAAAAGGGGGGGCAAGATTGAGGAGTGGCAACCCCTGTGAAATGGTTGTTCGACCCCCAAAGGGGTCCCGACCCCCAGGTTGAGAACCACTGACTTAGGCGAACATTACAGGAAATCTGTTAATCTTCACCAGCACTTGAAACACAGTAAACAAAGAGCAAATAAACAATGTAGAAAGATTTGCGGAAGTTAAGCTCAAGACCTTGAAATCAAGTTAGTACAGACAGATCACGCAAGATGATTGTTCTGTAAGAAGTACTGATTGCCAGAAGAATTACTAAAAATATTAGTAAAACTAGTATTTCTTTGCTAATTTGGTAAATAAAAGATTGCTACGAGTATTTTGAAGAAATGCCAGCTATGTTTGACTATACAAGGAGGTCCTACCTTTTGACACTGCCAAATTAAGGATTAACTTCCATAAATTTGATAGGGGTTTTGTTCTTTCATCAGTTCTTCTTGCCTACAGAGGATTCCTTGGAACTGCTCACATGCACACGCTGCTTGCACAGTGAACTGAGAGGGGGGAAAAATACTAGCTGGCTGAGAGACTTTGGGGGGGGCAGTGCTTGTGCAGTCAGTCCCAAGTGAACCTCAGCAGTATACTCTCTCTACAGTATAGTACATGACTCCCAGTTTTCAACCAATGCTGTTTTCTGACAGTGCTACAATCCCTAACCTGTCAGATAAGTGGAAGAAGTATGTACATAAATGTCTCAGAAAAAAACCAGCCTAATTGCCAAGCATTTAACAACTTGAAGTCCAGAGGAGGGCGACCAAAATGGTGAGAGGCCTGGAAGCCATGCCCTATGAGGATAGACTTAGAGAGCTGGGTATGTTTAGTCTACAGAAGAGAAGGTTAAGAGGGGACATGATAGCCATGTTTAAATATTTGAAGGGATGCCACGTAGAGGAGGGAGAGGGCTTGTTTTCTGCTGCTCCAGAGATCAGGATAAGGAGCAATGGATTCAAGCTGCAGGAAAGGAGATTCCACCTGAACCTCAGGAAGAACTTCCTGACAGTCAGGGCTGTCCGGCAGTGGAATCTGCTGCCTCGAAGTGTAGTGGAGTCTCCTTCCTTAGAGGTTTTTAAGCAGAGGATTGATGGCCATCTGTCGGGAGTGCTTTGAGGGTGTTCCTGCATGGCAGGGGGTTGGACTGGATGGCCCCTGTGGTCTCTTCCAACTCTACATTTCTATGATTCTATGATTCTATGATTTGATTAATACACCAATGGATGTAAATGAGTTTGACAAGCCATAAAAAGAACTTGAAAATGAAAAATACATATATTCCAAAAAGTTTTCAATATGTAACTCTGTGGGTTCTGTTTAAGCTTAGTAAATATTACATACCTTTATTAATAAAATTTAGAAGTCAACATATATTATACTCCAGGGAAAATCTGTGTTTAGAGGAATAGCACATCAATCAATAGTGGCTGGTATGACAAATCTTGCTTTTATACAAAGATGTAAATGCTCCACTACAGATTTGACACTATTTAAGATAATGAGGCATTAGCAATGTATTTTTTTGGCTATTGTGAAATTGAAATATTCAATTCATGGTTGCATAAGCACGGGCCTAAATTGTATTAATAGTCCTGACTTGAGAACGGCCACTGAATCAATTAAATTTGTGCGTGTATTGACTTACTGTTCAAAAATTGATTGACTGTGTCTACTTTACTTGGGACTAACCAATGGGATTCCAGCCACACAACTGTGCATTCTTGGATGGTGTGTAAATATTAATAATTCCTCCAATGCAGCATTTTATTCACTGGGGCAGCAGAAACAGCCACTGTGCATTCCCTATTGAACAATGAGACAACAAGGAAACACACGGGCAAACGCATTAAGCATACTAACAAACCCTGCTGCACATAGTTCTCAACTTTGTGTAATGTACACCAGTCTTAACACTTCCTTGTTAGTATGCAAAAATAATACTAGGTTTTTCAAGGGTCCCTTCATATTACACAATTATACTGCTTTTATTCCACTTTAACTGCCATGGTTTCCTCCTATGGAATCCAGGAGTTTGTAATTTGATGAAGCACTGGAGGTCTCTGGTTGAGAATTATAAATGCCACTCCATAAACTGCCAATCCCAGGCTTCTACAAGACAGAACCATAGCAGTCACAGCGGAAAAAGAGTGCTATAATTCTGTAGTGTGAATGGGCCATAGGTCACTTAAGAAAAACAAAACAAAACAGTACCACCTTACCTGTTGTAGTAATTCCTGGGATGCTTTTTGCAACTAGAAAGAGTTCATCAATAGGATCCACTAAATGCTTAATGTTAATTTTTCTTGCATTATAATAATTGCCATCTGCAGCCATTCCAGCACGCTCTATTGCTATTAGGTGGTCATATCTAAGAAAAAGAAAAAAGGAAAAAAGAAGTGAGTTCAAAATTCAGATCTGATGTTTTTACCATAATTAATTCATCCAGTGGGAGTTGCTGAATCCAATGCCACTGGGGCAGTGAATCTACTCCAGGTTTTAATTTAAACTTAAAAGGAGTTATCCAAGGTAATAGATCCTATCCTCAAAATAAATTTAGCATGAGTCCACTGATACTAGATCTACACAGTTTCTATTGATTTCACCACTAACAGACAAATTGGAAAAAAAAATTTTTCCAGGAACACAGAACTTCAAACATTTATTGAAACACTGTTGCTTTAAATTTGTTTTGTATCTCAGTGTTTATAAACAGCACACCATTCTTCTCTATCAATTCAAAAATTGTTTTAAAAGCTAGTTTATACACTTCTTATGCATCACATCATTTACTGCCAAAGATGTTCTCTGTTTGACAAATTCCCACTAATGGTGCAATCTTAAATATATGCTGGTTATAGGGTTAGGATTAGGCACAGCCCTCTTCTTTTGGACAGATCACAGGGATCTGGCAATAGGTAATCTGCCAGCAAAAGAGTTCCACAAAATAAGATACATTAATCAAATTACTGAAAAGGGGACAGAGAAGTAGCAAAGCAAAAGTGGCGCTGAATGCAAGATCCAGACCTTCTTGCCCTGTTTCTTGCAATTGTAAACATGAGGTTCGGTGAGGTGGCCCTTGTGGTCACCTCCACTCCAATGATTCTGTTTAGTCTACCGAGAGGATTCCAGCCAAAGTCTTTCTCAGTTTGGCATTCTCTTGCATTTTTGATTACATACCTGGGCTTTTCTGTATTTCCATCCTCACACAGAAACTGTAAAGCCGAATCTGCAGAATGGCTATGATAACTAATTACAGGGACTGGTGTCTCCAGAATCCCTAGGGTATGTGGAAAGAGAATATTTCAAGATTTTGAGTGGGAAAAGTGTGCTGGTCTGTTGCAACAAAACAACAAGCAGTCTTATGGCACCTTAATGCATCTCATGAAGGGGGCTTAAGTCCTCCTGTCAGCAGACAGTTCTCTTTCGCCAAGGCAAAATTTCTAGTCAAGGGTTGGTTGCGGTTTGGGAACAAGGGCTGGATAGTAGCATTCCTGCTATGAAATGAGAATCAAACTTCATGGGTTTGAGGGAGAGTTTGTCTTATTTTTTAACTTGACTCATACATAGGTCTGGAAATTCTAAACTGGGACACATTACTTCCAACCTTCCTTCTTCTAAAATCACGAGAGACCTTTTCCTGAATTTCTGATGGCTAAGATTCATCTAGACCAGTTCTGATAAATGAGGAAGTTGAAAAAGTGGGCAATTTTTTAATTAAAAAAAATCAAGGTCTTACTTATCTTGGTTGAGATCTAAACAGTTTTTAGCTAACTAAGAAGTTGCTACAAACAGATTCATGTCATACCTTGTTCAACAGCCTCCTTGATTATCTTCTTATTCAAATTGAGAGCTCTTTGATCAGTCACTATAACTACATTTTTCTCCAAAGCCTTCAACATGGATGCCATTGCAATGGCTCCAGGAGGCCCATCATTCTCTTCAGGTGGATCATAGTTGAAGTGGGTAGGAAATCCAGTAGTAATCAACACTGATTGGGCATGGGACATGGACAAACATGCTTTCAGAAGCTCATCCTGAGTATATAAATGTTCTATACCTCTGTTCCCTAAACACAAAGAGAATAATTCTTTTAGACTGAGGTCATTACTAAATATACTGCTTTGAAACGAACATCTTTATCTATGATGCATAAGCACAGCCATACTAATGCAATGTGGCTCACAACACCAGGTGGCAGTTAAAAGAAGAAAACCTCAGAGACATTTAAGCCAGTTTATTCCAGTAATTTGCTCTTGGTCATGTCACAAAGCAACTAACTTGGTAGCTTTTCTACCTGCCTATACTGAACAGCAGCAATTCCTTGTTCAGATGTATCTTAGACTTAGTCTAAGGAGAGCAGGAAAAGAAGAGATACGAATCAGTTATGAATTTAGTCATCAGTTTAGGGTTCTGGTGAATTTAATTCATTCTGGTTTTTTTAAACAAACATTCCAACTGATGAAAACTAAGTATTCCTGAATCTTTTAGCACTTGTGAGCACCAGTTTGGAAGTGGATATGCATATTGGGCACATCCAGACTGATTGAAAAGTCTGAGTTTTGTTCCTTTTCATTCCAATTTTATACTGGACTAGTGTATTTACCCGGTGTTGCCCAGGGTTTTTATCTTCCTCTTATAGGCCCTTTCCACACGTGGGCGGGGAAATTGGGAAAGCCACGCTAAAACGTGGGCTTACCTTGTTCCGTCGCCACGCAGAGGAGAGCATTTCGCTGCTCTACACGCAGCAGCGTCCTGTGGCGTCCTTGGCGCCCGGCAGCGCCCAAAATGGCGGATTTTGACTGGCGGAGCCTCTCCACCAATCGGAGAAGCCCACCAGCTGGAAATCCCGCCCCCTGCCCGATCTGCAGGGACGCCCTTTCGCGCGTCCGTAAATCCATACAGGCGCTGCGACGGGGCTGCATGGGGCTGGACGTCCTGTGCCTTTGAAAAACCACATAAAATGTGGTTTTTCAAAAGCACGCGGCGCCGCCACTTGCGGGCGGCTGACTGCAGATTGCGGTGTGGAATTACTCGAGAGTAATCCACCCCAATTCACATAATGGTGTAGACGAGCTCCGTGGAGGTCGATCTATACTGCTTTTTTAACCCCATGTGGAAAGGGCCATAATCTCATCAAACTGTCTTCTCCAGGTCCTGTAACTTTGCTCTATATTTCCCAATGCAATATGTATTCAGAGTTATTTGCATACACAGTTTGGGTTCCTGAAGGAGTATACTGTCCTCCTCATTGCTGCTAGGTATCATCTCCATAGCAACCAGCCTATTCCAGTACCTCTAACTTTTCCCCATAGTCCCCAATCCAATCTGTATTCGGACTTGTTAACATACAGAGGTTGGGTTCCTGAGGGAATACACTGTCCTCCTTGCCGTTAGGCCTCATTTCTGTAGCTACCAGCCTGTTCAGCACTCTCTCGCTGAGAGTTCTAAAAGTTCCTCCCTACTTATAAGTAATACTTGTTAGAAATACTTTAAGGTAGCTTTGCAATTTTTGAAAAGGCTCAATATGAAACAATGAAAAGTAGAATTTTTTAAAAATATTTTTACTAAGTAAACAAGACAGGCTTTTTCCTGTTAAGTACTCATTCAGAAACTTATGACTGTCCATTAGAATTACTTCTGTGGAGTAAAAGTTTAATATTAACAAACTACATGTTTATTGTAAGACTTTTTTATAAACTACACCTTGTGATTTTTCCAGTTGGAGTGAATATAAACAACTGGTTTGGGGAATCCACTCTAGGACACACGACAGATAACTGGCTGTGGGAGAAAGAACAGGTTGCTTATCTGTAACTGTGATTCTTCGAGTGGTCATCTGTGCCCTCACACATTGGGATCTTCACGCATGCGCTGTAGCGTTTGGAAGATTCTAGAGCTAGGCAGCTCGGCGGGAACCTCTCCCCTCTGCTTGTACTGAGCATGCTCAGCCCGCCAAGCCAACGGTCTCTCCTCAGTTTTGGAGTCCGCCGGAGTAGGACCTGAATAGGGGAAGGCTGGGCGGGTGTGTGTGAGGGCACAGATGACCACTCGAAGAACCACAGTTACAGGTAAGCAACCTGTTCTTCTTCTTCATGGTCTCTGTGCCTGGGAGATTGTGTAGCTTACCAGTTGGATGGCGGGTCAGGTCCTAGAGAACGGAAGACAACACCGCACGGCCAAAGCGGGCATATCGTCAAGCCCGGCAGCCCAGTCAGTAGTAGCGCACAAAGGTCAAAGGTCGTGACCAGGTAGCCACATGACACAGCTCCTGCAGGTCCACCCCTCAAAGGAGAGCTGCTGAAGAGGCCATGGCTCTAGTAGAGTGGGCACGGAGCAAAGCTGGAGGAGGCTGCTTAGCCAGTTCATATGCCAGCAAAACCGTCTGGGCCACCCATTTAGAAAATCTCTGGGTGGACACCTTCTGGCCCTTTTGACGACCACCATAGCAGACAAACAGGTGGGGAGTTTGGCGAAAGGATGAAGTCCACTGAATATAAAAAGCCAGAGCTTGACGAGTGTCGAGCGAGTGGAGGGAAACCTCCAGAGGCGTAGCCAGATCAGGGTAGAAAGTCGGAAGGACGACGTCCTGGTTAAGATGGAAATTGGAGACCACTTTAGGCAGGAAGGAGATGTCCGGACGCAGGACCACCTTGTCCTGATGAAAGACCAGAAGGGGCTCGTCGGACTGCAGTGCTGTCAGCTCGCTTGCTCGCCTGGCCGAGGTGACAGCGACGAGGAAGGCCGCCTTCATGGTCAGGAGCCTGTTGTCAGCAGTAGTCATAGGCTCAAAAGGCAGTCTCGTCAGCTGGCAGAGCACCATGGACAGTGACCAAGGCAGGAGCGGCGGGGACACTGGTGGGTAAAGATGCCTTTCACGAACTGCTTGAGGGTAGCATCCCGAAAAAGTGCTGCCAAGGGGTACCACGTGGCTGGTAGGCAACTATGGCTGTGAGGTAGACCCTCAAAGATGCAAAGGCCAGTCCCTGTTCCTGAAGGTGCAGAAGGAAGTGCAACACGGTAGGTAAGGTGACCAGGGATGCAGGTTCATGACGAGCATCTGCGAAGGCCACGAACCTCTGCCACTTGTAATGGTAAGAGCTACGCATTGATTCCTTCTTGGCTGCAGTGAGGACATCCCGTATGGCTGGAACATCTAAGGGATTATCCTCCACGCGTGGAAAGACAGGAGTGGTAGGTCTGGATGCAGCATGAGACCGTCTGAGTGAGAGAGGAGGGCCGGTACCACTGGGAGCTTGAGAACCCAGCCTCGAGTGGCCTTGAGGAGGGGCCCAAACCAGTGCTGCCTTGGCCATTACGGGGCCACCAGGATGACATCGGCGCGATTGGAGAGCATTTTGGCGATCACTCGACCCAGGAGCAGGAACGTGTACAGAAGTTCCTTGTCCCATCAGAACTGAAAAGGATCGCTGAGAGAGCCCCGACCCAGGCTGGCTTTCAAGCAGTACTGGGGACACTTCTTGTTCTGACTGCTGGCGAAAAGGTCGATGGACAGCTGACCCCATTGGGCCACTATCACCCGAAACGTGGTTCCGGAGAGGGACCACTCATGGTGGCACGAGGTGTCCCTGCTTAGGGCGTCTGCCATGACGTTCTCCCAGCCCGCCAGGTAGACAGCGACGGGGTGAACTCAGAGCGGCATGCACCCGTCCCAAAGATGAAGGGCTATGTTGAGCAGGGTGATGGATCGGGTACCTCCCTGTCTGTTCACATAGCACACAGCTATTGTGTTGTCCGAGAGGATCTGCAGTGTGCGGCTGACGACCAGATTGTGAAACGCCCGTAGCGCCTTCAGGATGGCTAGAAGTTCCAGGGCATTGATGTGAAGGTGAGTCTTGAAGCTGATCCAGTGCCCTTGCACCCTGAGGTCGCCGCAATGCGCTCCCCATCCATAGAGGAAGGCGTCTGTTGTCACTGTGACCCGAGGGCACAGTTGGACAAATGGCATACCTGACAGGAAGTGCAGGAGGGAGAGCCATCAGAGAAGAGAGCGGCGCACCTGCTGAGGGATCTGCAGGAGGAGGCCTTGGTCGTCCAGTAAAGGGTCGGAGACCCTGACGAACCAGTGCTGTAGCGGACGGGTGCGAAGGCGGGAGAAGTAGGTGACCAACGCCGACGCTGCCATGTAGCCGGGAAGTTGTTGGATCCTCCTCGCCGAGACCACAGGGGCACGGAAGGTAGCGGTAGCAGCTCGGCGTAGAGTGCGGGCCCGCTTCAGTGGAAGGAAGGCCTTGGCTGAAACAGAGTCCAAGGTGGCTCCAATGAAGTCCAGAACTCTGGTTGGTTAAAGGTGTGACTTCTTTGGGTTCACCCTGAAGCCAAGGCAGGACAGGAGAGACAGCGTGAGATGGATGTCCTTGTATAGCTTCTGCTTGCAGGGCACCACCAACAGCCAGTCGTCGAGGTAAGGGTATACCATAACACACTTCATGCGGAGATACGACACCACCAGGGCCAAGCATTTGGTGAAGATCCTGAGCGTGGCGGACAGTCCGAACGGCAGCACCTTGTACTGGTAGCAGATGCCGTCAACCGCGAATTGCAGATAGCTCCTGTGGTGGGGCCGAACTGCAATATGGAAGTAGGTGTCTTGTAGGTCGATAGAGGCGAACCAGTCCCGACATCGCAGAAAGGGCAGGATGGAGGATAGAGTGACCAAGATGGTCACTTTCGGGGGAGGATGTAGGAGTTCATCCCCCTGAGGTCCAGGATCGGTCGCAAGGTAGTGTCTGATTTCGGTACCGTGAAGTACCGGGAAAAGAAGCCGGTGGTACTGGCCGAGGACGGGACCTGCTCTATGGCCCCTTTCTGCAGTAGAGACTGAATCTCCTCTAGCAAAGGTGGGTTGGCCGCGGTGGAATAGTAGACGCCTCGAGGTGGTATACTTTGAAATTCGATGGCATAACCAAGACGGACGATGGAGAGAACCCAAGAGTCCATGGTGATGTGACGCCATTCGCTGAGATGTCAGGCCAAACCTGGGTGTTCGATGAAGCTGGTAGGCAGGTGGAAGAGTAGATGTGGTGGCCTCCTGCAAGGGAAGTCAAAACCTCGACTTCACCATGGATGAGAGAGGTCGTCTGGTAGAGGATGGTATCGAGGACCGAGTAGATGTTCGGCAAGGTGAATGGGACTGGTAAGCATAAGATGACCGACGCCAAGAAGAATGGGAAGCAAAACTGAGACGGGACTGGCGCTTGGTGGATCCCCATGCGTTTCGCCGTGAGGCGTGCCTTCACAAGATGGTCCATGGCATCATCCGTCATAGAATGGAACAGTCCCTGTCCATCGAAGGGCAGGTCCTCAATATGCTTTCTGCTGTCCTCCTGAAGTCCCACGGACCGTAGCCAGGTGAATTATCGAAGGGTGACAGCACCCACCATCACTCTGGCCGCTCTCTCGACCGCATGTCGAGAGGACAGAATCTGCTGGTTGGACAATGCTACGGACTCATTATAAAATTGGATCGCGCTCATCCGATGATCCGGAAGATGAGCCAGCAGAGGGAAAAACCTGTCCCAGATGTTGTGTTGGCAGGCCTGGGTGTTCAAAATCCTCGCAATTAGAGAGGACGCCGAATAAAAATGCCTCTTGAAGGAATCCAGTCTCCGGCCCGCTCGGTCGGGCAGAGTGGTGTGCACCCTCTTGCCGCCCTTGGTCTGGGAAGACTCAACCACGATCAAATTGGGAACCAGGTGGTTAAACAAAAAATCGACATCTTTCTTCTGAGTCCTATACAGATGCTCCAGGCGATGCAGTATCGGCTGCAAAGAGGCTGGCCGGGCCCAAGGATGTTTCAATACCTCCTGCAGAACAGGCAGGAAGGGTATTGGTGCCAAAGATGGAGGGCGCGTGTCCACATAGTGAAACATGGAATCCTGCACTGTTGGAGCTGGACCAGAGACATCAAGGCCAAGGGCATTAGCCATGTGGAGAAGGATGTCCAAAAATTGCTTAATGTCCTCGGGTGCCGAGTCCGGTGTGGGCTCCCCAAAGGCCAGTGGCAGAGACACATGGGAGTCTTGTATGACTGTGAGGAGCATGAAGGTGGTCTTTGTGCCGGTGGTAGCTGGGGCGGCAGAGAGATGGTTGGTGGAGGCAGAGTAGTGACCATCGATGGTACAGAAGACAGTACTAGCGGTGGAAGAATCGACGGCGGTACGATGGACGTCGAAATCAGCAGAACAGCAGGAATCAGGTGCTGTATCGACTGAGTAGAAGTTGGCGCCGTCATCGACTGTTGGAGTAGCAGAGGGGTCTCTGTAGTGGGCCGAGAAATGGTAACCGTGACCCAAGGAGGTGGCAACACGGGCCTGTAGTGTGGCGAATGGTCCCTAGACCTTCTTTGGTAATAGGGAGATCTGGATCTTCAACGAGATGGAGAGCGGTGGTACTGAGATGCAGGGCGATACCGGGAGCCTGATGATGGCGATCGAGATCAGCGGTGATATGGGGACCAACAACGGACATCCGCATGGTACTGATCTCTATAAGCAGGGGAATAAGAATAGTAAGACCCCGGCTGCTCCCGCCATAGATGTTCATGGCCGTACTGAACGATGTACGATGCCAACGAGAATGGTGAATCGATCCTAGTCCTGGATCTGCCACAATCGGCGGTGGCCTCCCGCCACTGAGGGGATCAATGTGTTTCGGCCTGGCCCGGAGAGTGCGCTGCACTATGGCGAGCGTGGTCATGGGAAGACACTCTATGTTGAGACGGAGCCCTTGGAGTCTCCAGAGAAGGATCCGGGCGGTCCATCCCATGTAAAGGGTGACCGAGCAGCATGATTGGCACAGCCAGCACAGGTGAATCAGAAGGCACCGAAGAGTCATCCAGGGCCGATGGTAAGAGGACCATTGGGAGCTGGGGATCATCATGCTCCACAGATATATTGGGTGGGCCCTCCTCCTCAACTGTATCCATCACAGGTTGTGTTGGAGAAGGCGTCGGCGGACAAGTTGGCTGCGGAGAAGGCGAACTCCGCTTCTCCTTCTTCTTTTTCTTGTCCTTCGTCGCAGGATCAAGAGACGAAGGCCGTTTTCGCTGGGCCGCCGTAAGAGGTCTGGTTGGCTGCACCACCTGCGAGCCCACAGGGGCATCCCCTGACGCAGAGGTAACTGGCGTCCGCAGCAAGGCGGAGACCAGGGGCAAAGAGGATGGTACCGAGCCCGGTACCATTACCATCGGTATCACAGCCGTCAATACTGACGAGGGTGTGGTCGAAGTTCACACCACCAAAGAGGAATGGGAAGTCATGGCCGTAAAAAGGGCGGTATTTTTAGCTGCCTGCTCCTTGATCTTCAAAGACTGTTCCCAACAATGGGATTTTGGCCTGGATGACTTGTTCCTCAGGGTCTGTGCCGTGAAATCCTTACACACGGGGCAGGCCCGTACGTTATGGGTTTCTCCAAGGCAAAATAGGCACTCAGAGTGCCCATCGGAGAGGGCAACTTTATGACCGCAAGAAACGTAGTTCTTAAACAAAGAAGACATAAGAAAGAGAAGGAACTCTCACGAAAGAAGTCTGACGAATAAGGAGGGATTCTCAGAAAAGGATATCCAAGAAAACGAAGAATGAAGATGAGAGAAAAAATGCCAAAAAAAAAGGAAGCCGCTAAGGTGGAGAACCTTACGTTCACTGCGAACACACTGGCAGACGAAAGAAAACTGAGGAGAGACCATTGGTTTGGCGGGCTGAGCATGCTCAGTATGAGCAGGGGAGGGGGTTCCCACCAAGCTGCTTAGCTCTAGAATCTTCCGAATGCTACCGCACATGCACCAAGATCCCAATGTGTGAGGCATAGAGACCACGAAGAAGAACATGACGATTCCAAGTTGATACCAGTGTATTTGATTGATGGTAGGCCTTGTCTCCATAGCAACAAGCTAGGCCCAAGAGCTCTCCGGCTGAGAGTTCTGAAGGCCCCTCCCTGAACTGCCAGCCCCAGGATTCTATAGAATCTCCACAGGCATCCAATCACCTCACTCGGCCAATCATATGAGGTCTTCGCCTGCCTGACTCAGACAAACAGACAAACTCCCAAACAAACTTTGACTTTTATATAGTAGATTAAAATAAATCAACCTGGGAAGCTAGTATAAAAAGTCTCTGATTAAACTAGGAGCTAACAGAAAATATTCTGGGCTAAACAAAACATGTATGGATCTCCAAAATAAAATCAGAAACAACATGAACAAAATCTGAGACTTTCTGGTCCTTTTAAGCAATCTAAATGTGCCCACTGACAAGATTAGATAGCAATTCCAATGTCTGATTCTCCCTTCCCTTTGCAGAAAGCTCAACCTTTACAAAAATAATTTGAGGCTTACAATAGGAGTATGTGTTTTCTTTCTTTACTTTTACCTGGGTCTACTCTTATAATCTCTTCTAGCCGTCTGATTTTTTCTACAGCTGCTGCTGATGTGATGCTATAATACAGAGGATTCTGGTCAATACAATAAACTTCAGGGAGATCCTGACCAGGTGCAGCATCATCTTCATCTTTCAAGTCAGTGATAAACATGCAACCAGGAGAATGGGTAAAAGCCAGTGGAGATTCTGAAAGAGAGAGATTCTTAATAAGCAGCACAAAGGAGGGAAAAAGTAGGCATCCTTATTGGTTAAACCAAGGATGCTTAAGAAGGCTTATGAAGTTTCAGTGATACTATGCTACTGAAAAGGCCTTAGAAATTAGAAGGCCAGGCCTGGTGAATCAAGGACCCAACTTTATTTAGAGAAAGAAATGTATTTCTGTCTTCCATGCTGATGGACCAGAATGCGAACAGAATGGGAAAACTCTAATATAGTTTGCTAAGGTTGCCAAGTTGCTACTGCAAAACACATACGCTGGCAAAATTCCATGAAGCTAATTAACATGATAGAAGTCTAAACTAGGCATCTAGGCATCAATTGGTTGTATACAGCATTCTTTAAGAAAATTAGAATATTCTATGTAAACTTCACATTATCAGCTTGTTCTTTTAGAAGAATTTCCCTAGAATCAGGATACACAAATAAGAGAGATGCAAGCATTTTTGGGGTTAGCACATGCACAGCTTTTTTGTTCTCCCTTCACTTTCTTTCTGCACTTTGATTATACCTGAGGGAGACAACTGTTTCCTCACTGCAGACACATTTCAGAGACAGACTCAGCAGTTAAAGAGTACACTAGGACAAAAGAATGTGAAAAATATAAAGAATATCTCTCCCATGTCAATTTTCTCTGTTGCTGCATTATAAGTAGTTTGGATACCCTAGTTTAAATGAGTGCTACTGCCTTTTCTTTGCTATTTGTCTATTGCATCAGAATACCAGAACTGAGCAGGAAAGAATACAAACACAATGAGATTTTTTTTAATAGGAGGCCAATTATCTTTCTACTAAAAAAGTTCATTGTTTAGAAGATATTCCCTTAAGTGAGACTGTTGTTAATGGTACTAATGAACAATAATTTGATAAGCCTTGAAATGTAGAAAAATATCTACTATAATAGAAAAGCAAATTGACTTCTGTGGTTTCTGTTTCAGCACTCTCTAGAAAAAAGCTGCATTTTAGTCAAATCACAAATACTTATTTCCTGTATTCACTGAGCTACAAAAATTAGTGTGGATTGCTACTCTGCAGCATTCAGAGAATTACAGTACCCAAGCTTCAGTAAATCTCTTTTCCTAAAATATGTCTCCAGATGACTAGGATACAGTATGATTTCCTCTTTACAAACAGCTTGATGTTAATAAACCAGAGCAGTTGCACCAGTGCAAGCACTGACTTGCAGCCACACCTGTTTATGGCATCCAATCTCTGGCTAGTACTAGAACACAAGAGTTGTCTAGTTGAACCCCTAACCCTAACTAACATTGTAAGCTGCCCAGTGACCTTATGATACAGTAATTCTCAAAGGAAAACAAATTTATCAGCACACTGTGAGGTCATATTTAAATTTTACTGAAACAGCAATCTAATAATCTTATTGTATACATACTGCAGTTATGGACAGCTTCTACCCCTGTTACTCCACAGGCCCAAAAGACTGGAACATCTCCAGGATGAGCCTGTACTGCATCACCATACTCTGGATGGGAAAGGTCTTTGATTCCTAACAAACCTGTAATTCAAAAATAATAAAACTACACTAATATTGCAGCATTGGTAAAGAAAAAAACAGCAGCATTTGGCTTAATACTGTAAAATAGCAGCAATTCTATATATGCCTATGAAGTAAGCCCTACTGCATTGTGGGGCTTTCTACCTGCTAATCAGGTATCAGATTTCAGCCCAAAGTCCTGTTTGTGAACACCTATATAGCAAAATTTATCATTATGCTTACATTTTTCATTTCACAATACTTTATTACATCCTACCTAAAATGTACCTGGCATTTACGTATGACATAAACAGGAGTCCACTGTGCCTCCTGTTTTCCTGCCTCTTCCCTTTTTACCTCAGGAGTCTTAGTAGCAGTACCTTAGCCACCTGCTGTTTTCCTGCTTTTTTTCATCTTAAAAATCTTAATAGTAGTGCCTCATAGAGCCTTCTTCTCTTTTTAATAATGATTTCTAAGCCTTTAATAATTATTATGACTTAAAGCAGTGGTTCTCAACCTTCCTAATGCCGCGACCATTTAATACAGTTCCTCATGTTGTGGTGACCCCCAACCATAATATTATTTTTGTTGCTACTTCATAACTGTAATTTTGCTACTGTTATGAATCGTAATGTAAATATCTGATATTTAGTCCACCATAAATGATATAAAGTTTGAAGATTTGGTTTCACTGCATTCAGACTGAATTAAATCCAAAAATAAATCTGGCATGGGAATAACACTAGATTTTGTAGGCTTATTCCTTACAATTGATGCAACATTCTTGTTTTTATCAATATCTGAAGTGGCACTCTCCAGACTGTCCAGTCCCAGAGTTACCAACACCTTTTCCAGCAAATTTTTAAAAGAATCTGAGGAAAATAATCTCACTTTATTATCATCTTCTGCATCCTCCTCCTCGGAAATAGAACCATCTGATTTAGAGTCATTATCCCCAGGAGTAGTATCTGCCAAATCTGGTTCCTCATCACTTTCTGATTCAGTGAGGATTTGTTCAGAGTGTGACAAAGCAGATTCCTCAACTCTAGTCACTTTGGACCTACAGGTAGACTTTTTTGGTAAACACACACCAGCATCATTTGATTCAGCTTGAATAACTTTTGTATCATCAGGAAAATCATGTGAAAATGAAGGATTCATTGAAGTAGTTTGCTGACTGCTTAATAATGACATTACATTCAAATTCAATGAATTGTCCAACTTGCAATACATTTTTTAAACTTGTTATGTATTTTGTGAAATCATTTCACTAATATTGTTTGCCTATTAACATGCACCTCCATTTCTTCAGCAATCATTTGTCTTATCACCTCCCTACTACACTCAGACACATTCCCCTGGGAAGACATTGAGGACATAGGAGGTTCAAATCTCACTTCTTTACATTTCATAGGCATTGCAGTTTGACTCCTAGTGAATAAGGACACCATACACAATGCTAAATTGCCCAGCGCTACTGTATTCGCTAATACAGAAGGGCAAGGAACTGCTGACGGAGAGGCTGCCATTTCTCCTGGCAGAGGCTGCTCGCATGCTTGAGTGTGATTGGTTGTGTTGCTGGCGAGCTTGGATTGGTCGGGAGAGCTCTTTCCTCTCATAGCCCCCTCCCTTGCTTTCTGAACGCCTCTTTTCAACATGGCGACCGGAAGTTAAAGGAGCGGTTGGGAGCCCTTCCCCGCCTTTAACAGACTTAACTGCATTACCAGGTAGTTTTCCTTTCACTTTCTTTTTACTTCGTGCCTTCTCAGACTTCCTTATACTAGATGGTTTTAATTTTGTTTGAGCTTCAGAGTGGTTGGTCGGAGATTGCCCTTCCAACTCACTCTTGCTCGATGCCAAGAAAATTTTCTTTAGTAAGGTACTTCAAAGGGGGCAGGAGGACGCGAGCATGTGGCTTGCACTTGCGCACCACCACCGAGGAGGGAATGGAGCCTAAGACCATCGGAAATACGTATTTTCTGATGGTTTTAGGCGACCCCTGTGAAAGGGTCGTTCGACCTCCAAAGAGGTCGCGGCCCACAGTTTGAGAACCGCTGACTTAGAGCAAATCTCCTGGGGTTTTTTTTGCTTCTAGGAAGCTCTCAGTTTGGAATTTTGACTTGAAAATAGCCACTGCAACTTGACTGACAAACAAAACAGTCAAGCTTTAAAGTGACTAGTCCTATGTTGCAATGAGTTGTGCCAGGCAGCCCTTTTTACTCCTAGAAATACCCTCTCTTTGGTATTTAGACTTTTCAAACCAAAACTGGGCACCACCACTTGCATGAC
Organism: Ctenosaura bakeri; assembly: GCA_948474755.1. Taxonomy (NCBI): domain Eukaryota; kingdom Metazoa; phylum Chordata; class Lepidosauria; order Squamata; family Iguanidae; genus Ctenosaura; species Ctenosaura bakeri. The sequence goes on along the minus strand of CAOLHI010002651.1, from coordinate 110,039 downwards.
AACCAAAAACTATCTGCCAAATTTTGCGGTGTCTGTCACAATTTTCGGATAGATTATGATTGTCTGGTGTTTCTGCTTCCAGTGGCCTTTCTCCACATTTGTAATGTCAACCTGAACTTAGCACAGCAAATTAGACAACAACCAAAAACACTTTGTCAAATTTTGAGGCATCTTGCATGATGTCCTGATGAGTTATGGCTGCTACAGACAAACATGCATTTTATTTCATTAGTATTGATTAATCAAACATAGAAAAAATACACTGACCAGGGTTACCAATATGAACTGGTGCTCCATGTGACTTTTTCATTGGATGGGTGGTTTGCACAACTACTTCCAGTTTGTCTTGAGGAATAGGTCTCATTGTCACTATTAGATTACAGTGAAATTTTCCAGTATCATAGCAAGGAATCGTGGTCTGGAAAAGTTTCCAAGATTTATCAAGACATTAAGAACTGTTTAAAGGAATTTTCATCTCAAAATATTGCATACAGCTGAACAAGTGCAGTGGTTAATAAACTCAATAATAATAATAGTTGAAAACTGTTCCGAGCATCTGGCTGTGTCAGGGGGGAAAAGAGCACTAAAGAAGTAACAATGAATAACATTTAATAAGTTTTCCTCTTCTTCTGTCCACTGATTAAAGCTACTACACAGATGCAAAGAATATGGCATTAGATTATCTGTGTAAGTGGCTGAGGTACCAGGTATGGGGCAGTCAGAACTGACAGAGTTCTCTGAACAAAAATGGCAGCTGTCAACTTTCATAGCAAAATTTTCCTCAGAGACATAACAGTGGGCACAAAAGGGTGTGTCTACTGTTCTTTTCAACTGCTCCTTCAGTGTAATTTCTGGTGGACTCAGCAGAAAGGGAAAGATGTAGTATAAACAGTGTCATACTGGAATTTCATTTCCAGCCCTCCCAAGTCGGACTTCCATCCTTGAGAGGGTCTGGAAATTATCCAGCGTTTACTAATTCTTCTTGTTGCTGCCACCACCCACTGAATTCTGAATTAACTGAACAGCACAGTGGGACTCTGCTCAGTAGATTGTCAATCCCTAAGCTTAAGGACCTTCCCTCCCCCCCCCCGGGTGAGGAAGTTCTATCTAGCGTATGGTGTGGAGATGGAGAGGAAACAGAGGTTTTACAGAAAGCATTTATTCATGGCACACAAATAACAAGGCAATCATACACATGAGAGGCTTCCCCCTCCCAGGCACGCTTAAGTTACAAGTAGTTACAAAAACAGATATAAAAACACAGATACATTCTTTAGATCAGCCAGCCTCCAAAATAATAGACAGTCCCTAGCGCAACTAGATAACTAGTTCTAGCTACTCACATTGGTTCACAGACTTAGATGGTCTAAGAGAAGAGCGAGGCCAGAGCCTGCAGCCTACAACTGGCACAGATCCCATATCTTGGAGGTTCCTTTGTTATCTCTTTGTTGTCTCTCAGCCACATGGCCTCCCAAGGAATTTTATAACTTCTCCCTAGAAGCATCTCGAAGCATCTCGAAGTGAGAATTGCCCAATCAAAAAGGAAAGAGGTGAGCATCTTCGAGATGCTTCGAGATGCTTCCAGGGGGAAGTTATAAAATTCCTTGAGAGGCCATGTGGCCGAGAGACAACAAAGAGATAACAAAGGAACCTCCAAGATATGGGATCTGTGCCAGTTGTAGGCTGCAGGCTCTGGCCTCACCTCCTGGCCTCACTCTTCTCTTAGACCATCTAAGTCTGTGAACCAATGTGAGTAGCTAGAACTAGTTATCTAGTTTGCTGATGAAGGGGGAGTACTGATACTGGGAAAGCCTGTTTGTGATAATGGGGCTTCCTATTATCTAGACTTGGCTAAAAGGGGGATACTTCCCTCTTCAGGTAAACCAAGGGTTAATGAGGTGTTGGGATTAGATTACATTTTGCTGTGGGTCAGCTCTTTTCTTGGCTCTGCTGGACTAGGGGGACTTCACCTCTGTAGCCCTGAAGGTCCTTTATAAACCACTCCACCATCACTAGTACATCTGACAAAAATGTTCTTCACAAAGAACTCAACACAAAATGCAGGGACAGGTGAAATTATAGTATTTTGAGCTGCAGCCTGAGAAGGCTGTTCTCTGAATACAAGTGATTCAGAGACAGTCATAGTGGCAAGCGTTTGAATTATGATTTGGGAAAGCTCATTGCAGATAGCAGACCAACAATGCGGTCATGGCAATGATAGCTCCTCATGAGTAGCAGATTCTATTCTTGCAGATAATAAGAATTTTTCTGAAGATTTCTCCTCTTCTTTGCACTTCAACATCTTTTCTTTCAGGAAACATTACAGATAAGACAGAGAGAAGATAAAATTAATGAAAGGGGGAACAGAAAAGGATCAAGACAAGGACAGTGCTGTCCAGTTCCTGGATCTTTAAACAACTTTTTATAGTACTGATCACCATATCATAACTGGATCTGTTCTGTAGGATGGGTGTAGAAGGCATTGTTTATAATGGTTTCACTTTTATTTGAAGGGCTAGTTTTGGAGAATAGTGGTGGGGGATTCCTGTTCAGCCCATAGCTATTAAGCTGAACAAGGTGCTGGACATATTTGGCTGCAAGAAGCTGATTACAGCAGCTCAGAGAGTGCTGTGAAGGAGAGCTGTGGGTGAAAAGAATGTTTAAAAAAAACACAGAGGCTGTCTCTGGGAGAGCAGACAGGGTTCTGGCGTTGACAGAGACAGAGTGTGGATTGCAGAGAGACAGGAAGGAGAACTGACTCAACTAATGAGGGAGCTGTGTAAGTACAGCATATACAATAGTTAATGTAGAGTTTTAATAAATCTCCAGCTGCTATTCTTTTTTTTTTTAATCTGTCTCTTGCTGTCTCTATCAAGCCTGATATGGAATTAGGCCACACTTACCATAAAGAACCTACACAACACAGGCACAGGTCCAGGTTAAAGTGGTCACCCTGGGGTCTAGGAACCCAGTCCAGAAAGGGATTTAGTAGCAGAACAAGGGCAGGGTGAGTGGCAGGACTCCAAGCGTTGAAACTTGCAGGGACAGCCTGGCAAGAGATCTGTCACAGCGTGCTACAGGGTTCCATGCTTTCCTTATGCTATTTAATATTTATATGAAGCTGCTGGGTCATTAGGAGTTGTCAGGTTGAGTGCTATCACAGTATGCTTGCGTGCCTTGTGGTTAGAGTTTCTAGGGTTGTTTGGATCCTGTAATGAATGAAGGTCAATAAACTGAAACTGAATCCTGATAAGATAGAAGCTCCATGAACTTGTGATTCTCAAAAGGAGCTGGCTAAGCAACTTGTTCTTGATGGGGCTGCACTCAACATGAAGAACCAGGACAGTCTGGGAGCACTCTGAGATCCATTTCTGTTACTGGAGACCTGAGTGAACTCTGTTGCTCAGAGTGCTTGCATCAGCTTTAACTGGTCCACTGTCACCATAATAGTTCATGCACTGCTGCAATGAGACTGCTGACCAGAGTGTAGTAATGGTCTTAGAGGAATTGCACTCACTGCCAAACTGCTTTTGACTTAAATCTGAGGTGCTGGTAATGAACTTTAATGACCTAAATGGTTTGAAACTTCAGTTCTTGACAGTGTGTCTCTCCTCATATATAACTGCCCAATGACTGAGGTCTGCAGGAAAGGCCTTCTTCTGTATTCCACCCACCTGTGGGAGCAATACAGTGTGACAGGACATGGGAGTGAACCTTCTTTCCAGTGGCACAACATTTGGGGAATGCCCTCCCTTTGGAACTGGCATGGTGTTCGATTCAGTCTGCTACTGAAGTCTGTAAAACATGGGTTTGTATTAATGTCTTTGGAGCCTACTTGGGTTTTTTACTCCTAAATGCATATGTACATGATTTTAGACTGTATTAACATTTCAGGCCCTTTTCGCACTAGGCTTTTTGCGGGAGCGGGGGCGGGTGGCTTGCGGGAAAAGCCTAGTTCGGGAGCCTGCCGGTTCCCTGCTGGTTCCTTCCGCAGCCGAAGGAACCAGCTGGGAAACGGCACCGTCCCGGAGGCGGCGGCGGCTTGCGAGTCCATCCCCACCCCCGCGCGCGCAAGAAAGGAGCCCGTCACTCCTGGCGCGCGCGGGGGGCGGGCGCGACTGTCGCTCGCTCCTGGCGCGCGCGGGGGGCTGCTCGCGACAGCTTCCCGATCGCGCGCGCACGGGGGGCGGGCGCGAGGGACAGTCGCGCCCGCCCCCCCTCGCGCGCGCCAGGAGCGAGTGACAGTCGCGCGCGAGCGGAGGCTGTCGCGAGCAGCCCCCCGCCCGTGCGAAGCAGGGTGCCGTCGCATCTGTGGCGCTACCACCCCGCCCCGCCCCTTCCTTCCGCAGGAGCGGAGGGAGGGAAGCGCGACCCGGCCGCCGCCCCGACGCACCGCACAACAGGTAAGTGCGGGTGGGCGCTGGAGCGTTGCGCGAGCGCGGGTTGATTTTCGCCTGCTAGCGAAAATCAAAAACCCCGCGCCCGCGCCGCTGCAGCCCCGTGAGAGCGCCGGAAGTGGGAGTGTGTCGTGCGCAGCGGCGCTCCCACTCCCGCGCGGCTCACGGGGCTCTTTCGCTTGGGAAAGCCCGTGTGAAAAGGTCCTCAGCCTGTTTTAACTTGTTAAATTGTTGAACACATTATTGGTTTGTTTACATTATTTGATTGTTTTAAATTCTCTATTGTTTTAAACTGTTTAAAATGATTTGTGCATTGCAACAACAAACGGTGGGATACAAATATTTAAAAAAAAAAGGAACTAGAAAATAGAACAAATTGTTTTGAGAAGTAAAGTAGATAAAAAATGGGGAACACCAATATCAGTCAGACGAAGAAGACCTGAAGGACTAAAATATGCTGTTTTGGGAGAAGAAGCTGAAGGCTGAGAACAAGAAGTTTCCAGCCAAAGAACTTCTAAGGCCATGTGAATCCTATCTCTATCTGGCCAGTGACCAGGATAGCACATTCTGTGTGGATCTCACCTACACATCTCTCAGAGAAATGGAGTGCTGGGAATCTTAAAAAAAAAGGCATGGATACATTCATAAATTGGATGGCCCTCCCTAACCTCTTGAACTTCCAGCACTTGTGGGCTATCTGAACCTATACCATTTTGAAAAAATAGAAATTTCCAAAAAATTACTAGAGCAATCCATCACACTCTTGAGTGGAAACGACACTCATGAAGGTGTGGGAAGCATGCTACTGATTAGTCATAACTACGCCAAGTCTCTCCATTCTTTTCCTATAGACAGTTCCTGCTTTTACCCTAGGGAGAAAGAAAAAACAAGTCTAAGAATCAGAAGTCAGGCAAACTGTGATTCTAACAAGTCAATAGCTGAGAACAGGTGAGTACTGTAACAACAGAAAGAATTAGAAAACAGAGAGAGATGGAATTGCTTGGCTAGTGCATTGAAGAAACAGGCGAGAAGCTTATTCCCTCCAGATGCTATTGCCCAGATTCCGTGGCTATAGTGCTTTAGAAGGTTCTGAAATACATCCTATGCAGGCGCAGATGGCCTGTTTGGTGTAAGCTGCAGAAACCACAAAAAAGAAATCATAGTTCAACATCTGCAAGGCTACAGGTTCCACGTTCCTCACCTAAGAAATCACCTTTATGGTGAGCACTGGGGTTGGAGGGGTGGTACAATAACATAAAACAAATCTCCTCCCCAGCTGCTAGTTTTATTGTTATACTTTATTATTTTCAATAGTAAAAATAACAATAGTAGAAATAGTAATACTGCTACCACCATTTTCATTATTTCTTGCTGCAGCTATTTCTCTCTTTCAAGATATAAATGTTTATGAGTAAACACTGGAATATTTTAATAAAATAACAAATATTAACTTTTAAAAAATCATCAGACTCCAATATCTTTTTCATTTTCTTCACCTTGTCTTCATCTAAATAATAACAAAGCAGAGCCCAAAATTGTCCTTTTTAGCTTTATGTTACACAGTTGGGAAAATGTTTTTGGAGAATGGGAAAGAACGCATATCCAAAGAAGGGAACCAATACGATCAAAGGTCTGGAATCAAAGCCTTACAAGGAATGACGTAGGGACAGCAGGTTTGGCTTGGAGAAGAGAAGACAGAGAGGTGACATGCTAGCCATTTTTAGTATCTGAAAGGATGTCATGCAGTTGATGGTGTGAGTTTGTTTAACAAGAATATGAACTGAAGAATTCAAATTACAGGAAAACAGATCTCACCTAAACATTAGGATTTTACTGTAAGAACTCTTTGATAGTGGAATAGGCTGCTTTAGAGGTTGGTAGATTCTCCTTCTTTGGGCATCTTTATTTCTGTATGGCAGTGGGTTGGATTACATGCCCTGTTGCCCCTTCCAGCTCTAAGATCCTATGAAAACACTTTGTCCAAATAGAAGTATAAAGTCCCTTTCCAGTTATGAACAAGAAATACACCTCAGCATTTTATTAAGATTCCCACTGGTTAACCTTAACTATGAAATATAGTATCATCCATATTTCTTACCTTGAACATGCTTACATTACATTTCTGTTCTACATTTCTTATAGGAATGCCAGCATTCTGGAGTGACTTTTCAAATGTGAAACTGCAGCCTAGATAGAAAGTCACCATGTCTTTAAGCTGTTTGGAATATTCTTTCAAGCTTGTCAGAATTCCTGTACATTCTCCATTCTCATATTTTCTGTACTGCAAACAGTCAGTTCTGCAAAACATTACCATTGTGAGTTTTCTGAAAGTAATTTTATGAATGCCTAAAAGGTTACAATAGTATAACTACCTATCTGCAACTTCTTTTTGAGTTCACATGTATAGGACTACATTGCCAATCAATACAGTTTCAACTGAACATCGCCTTATGTGCAAAAGCAACAGCACTACAGCATGTGTGTACTTATGTGTAAGAATCCCTGAACTGAAACCAATGCGGTACCTAGTGGTGGTCTATGGACCAGTGTCTATCTACAAATCATCTGCTGCTGATCTGTGAAGAGTTTCCAGGATACAAAGAAACAGTTATAGCCATTGGTCACAAACACATACCACTTCCTGGCACATTAGGCAGAAAAATATCAGTCCCCATGATAGATAACTTGAGAAACACTGGTATACACTATGCTTGTCACGATCCAGAGATCTACAAACACATAAATTCTAACAGAGCTGGTAATTCTGTTCATATTGTTATGCGTTCACAACTTCACTGAGTGGCGAGAAATTCTAGGAGGAACACTGTTGGCTTCATTTCCTTAAATTTCTAGGTCTTCAATGCCTTCACATTATTTGTCCTGTGTACAAATATGCAAACAAGGAGGTCTGTTCCTAGGTACTTCACTCTGATGAAGTGTATTTAAGTCCATGAAAGCTTACACTACCATTTTTTTTCTCTGTCTCAAAGATGCCACAAGATCCTTTTGCATATTGATCCAGATTAACACAGCTGTATTTCTGAAGAATCTAGGAGGACACTGTTGGTTTCATCAGAAACATGTAGTGTTATCCTCAGATTTGAATTATACATGCCTATATGTGTTGTGTGTGTGTGATTGTAAACACTGAGGGAAAACTGAAATGAAACAGAAAGTACAGACTGTTATAATTAACTTTAAGAGTAACCATTCATAAAACCTTTGTCAAATAATACCACAAGTCTAAACTTACTGGTGAGATGAGTAAGGCATGTAACATGATTCAAAATCTTTGTCCTTGTTTGACTAACTGAAACTTATGCCATAATAAAAGTGTTAGTCTAAGATGCGTCAGCAAGGTATAGTAGTTTGAGTGTTGGACTAGGACTCTCAGAGATACCAGGATTTGAATCCACACGTGACCAAGGAAACTCAGTGGGTTACCATGGGCAAGTTGCTCACTCTCAGCTACAGAAGAAGGCAATGGCAGCTTCCTCCCAAACAAATCTTGCAGAGAAAAACCCATGATACGTTCATCTTAGGATAACCATAACTAACACAACAAGTCCTAAGGTATCAAGGGTTTGTTGCTATTTTTTGCTACTGATTAACACAGCTATTTATTTATTCTGATTTGATTTACATATACCGTTTTTCTCCGACAAGTGGAACTCAAGGTGGCTTACAAGATGAAAAAGATACAAATAAAAAGACAAAAATTATACTATTAAAATAGAACTAAATTATAATATGAAAGTGTAACTTAAAAGCAATTTAAAGACAGATCAACAAAACAAGAACAACATCATAAAAGAAGTTTTTTCAGCAGCCAGTCAACTGCCAATAGCCCACCAGCATAAGGAAGATTTTTTCTGATATTAGAATGACAACCTGGAAAGGGCCAGCCTAGCCGATCCTGGAAGAATATTTTATACCGTTGGAGCAGCCACTAAGAAAGCCCTTGAGGCCACCCCTCTGCAACTTCTTGACATTGAGACTTTATAAATTGAGCAGTTCTAGGAGCTGCAATACCAGATTTATGTTCCTTTGAATGGGAAAGCATCAGAGATTACAATTTCTAAATTTGTAATAATTTCCAAAAAACAAAGAAACCTGAAATGAGCTCCTATAATACTCTAATCTGCTTAGAAAAGTTGAGGCACAGAACCCTCATCATGCTAAGGAGATATTTTCTGATAAGCACCAACATTTGTATCAGGTCTATGCTAGAGAGCATATATCCGCACATACCTAATATCAGAATCATTACTCAGAGATGGGCATTTCCATTCACCAGGATTACTTCTATACAGTAGTGGAAGTGGACCATCATTTGCTTGACAAAATTTTTCAAAATCATCCGCAAGAGATTTGTGTAGAATGATAATATTTGTTTGTTTAAAACCTGTTAGAATTTAAAAGACAAAAGTTTTAACTTTCTATATCCCACTTCTATGCCCTAAAAAAAAAAAAGAGAGAGAGATTGAGAGAGAGAGAGAGAGAGAGAGAGAGAGAGAGAGAGAGAGAGAGAAGTATCTGTCATTAAAGTGGGCAAATCCACACATAAACAAACTTTTTCTTTTTTTGCAACATCACTCTTTGAACCAGATACTTTACCTCATTTTTTCTCTCAAATGTTATGTTCATAATTTTACGTTCATAATGTTATGTTCATTAAGACTTACATATGTATTTCTAGAGAAATCTGGTATAATGTCATTTATGTTTTCAGAATTTTTTTGTATTTTTTTCTTTGCTATCACAAAGATTTTGCAACAATCAGATCTGGATCAATCAGTTATTAATTCCCTTCCCGTCTCCACAAGGAAAATAGAAGTAACATAGATCGCAAGATACAGATTGCAACAGGTGTAGCACATCTAGTCATGCTAATTACTTATTTACAAAATTTTGATACCACTCATCAACATAGGCTTTGATGTGGCTTACAAAATACATAAATCAATTTAAATAGCAAAACAAGGCAACATCAGAATAGACTTAACATGGTTTCAAAAACTAGCATAAAACCTGCAAATATCAGGACAAAAATTACCCCTCCTAGCACAAGACAATTAATATAAAATTAGCCTTTATTAGGAGGGAGAAAAATGATTACTACCAAAGATCTAAATCAAAGAAAGGCCGAGATCCAATAAGCATTCTGCACGATCTTTGCCAGAGTATTTGCACTATTGGGGAGGGGTGTTTTCTTTTGTCCTCATATCCTCCCTTTCTGTGTAATAGCAGTCTGGGGGCAATTCCTGGTCATAGGGCTGCTAACTTAGCTGCAAAGATGCGCTCAGATGCATTCTACCTGTCCCTGTGCTTCTTTAACATGTTGGGGTAGCTAATGAAGCAGCTTATCTTCTCTCTTCTTTTTTATCTTTTTGCTGTTTATTTATGCACAATAAGATAGCCGCTCTTTACTTTGCCTGTCATAGGCAAATACACAGCTACAGTAAGACTGGCTAAACTATAGTGCTGTTCTTTCCTAGCTCAAGTTTTATTGTGTTGTTACTGCAGATACGCTTCTGCAACCCGATACCAAAAGTCTGTGTTTCTCCAGCCCTCTTTCATGATCTTTCCAATGTTGATGCTGCTAAAAAAGTCTTACAGCTAGGCAGAGGACAAGAAGGAAAGAGTAGAGTGGCTAAGCAGACATAAGAAGACTTTGTAAAAAGGAGCTTCTTTGCTAGAGGCTCTGTTAATTGTGGTATGCCTGTATATTGCGTAAGGCAATCCTTCTCTAGAAGTTCAACACAAGCACCTGGGTCTGGAAATGGACTGCAAAATAATGCAGTTATCCTACAGATTAGCAGCTCTGATAAGACTTTGGAAATGAAAAATGATGCAGATGCCCAAAACCATATTTAACATACTATTATGAATTTTAAGATGCTATCCTAAACACATTTATTAAGAAATAAATCATATTGAACCTAACAGCACTTACTTTTGAGAAAGCATGCAAAAGATTGCACAATATATTTTTTTATGTGAAAATAAACAGACAGCTATTGACTCAGAGATGGTTTATTCAGTACTAGCTAGGTTTAATATGCAATCATTTGGAAGGCTCTTTTTATAGATGCTGTGTAGTTTGGCAAGCAACAGGGTCTCCAGGCTGTTGAGGATTTTAAATTAAGGACAAAAAAAGGCAAAAAACTTTAAATAGCAGCAACTGGTAGGTTTGCTATATTAAGCCACTGAGTCAATTTTTATTTTATGTACCTTGTAAACACCCACTGGCAATAAACAGTGATGCCTCTTAAGTAAAATGTTAAGTTTTTGTAGCATAAATAATAAAAAGAATAAAGCTTATTTGAAAAATAAGTGCATCTGGAATTGTTTTAAATTCTGAAGTTGCATTCTTAACAAATATAAATTCAATATTAAAGCAACAATCTCAAATAAAAAAAACTGAGAAGTAACACACAAAATGCTTATATAAATAAGAAATTTTTGATTTAACACCAAAAAAATTACAGTGTTTGGGCTGGTCTGCTATCCATTGGGAGGACACTCAAAAAAATCAGAAAACCACTGAAAAGTGCTTCCCCTTAACAAGTGTGTTACAGTCATCCCTCCACATTTGCTAGGGCTAGGGGCACAGGACTCCTGTAAAAGTGAAAAAACCACGAATTACTCTAGACCTTCGCAAACCATATTTAACACACAAAAAAGTATGATCACCATATTCAACCCACCATGGATTCCTCTAAGGCATCAGGGTTCCTTCACAAGTCAGAAGTGGGTGGCTGGTGAGGCTTACTGCCACCTTCACTGCTGCCCCACACCATTTTTAATAGGGACTTACAAGCCTCATTCACAGTTTCTCAGTCTGACGAGGCTTTCAGTCCCTTTTAAAAGTGGCATAGGGAGGCAGCAGAGGTGACAGCAAATAATCTGTGAATAATCAAATCCGCAAAAGTGAAACCTGCAAATGTGGAGGGCTGACTGTATACATCTCCTACACAGATCAGATTATGTGAAAGACCCTGTCTGGTAAACCTAGTACAATATAGTTTACAGAAGGAAGCACACATGATCAATGCCAGATGAGCTGTGAGCAATGCCATATGAATTATGATAAGGTAAAGTCAGAGCCAGCATAGTGTACAGGTTTGAGTGCTGGGCTGTTCAATTCCCCACTTGGCCATGGATACCCACTGTGTGACCTTGGGTACATCACACACTCTCAGCCCTAGAAAAACTTAGAGTTGCCATAAGTTGAAAACAACAACAAAAGTCACTCAGAGGAAGTGGTACCTAGGTCTAGAAACTGAGTTCCAGAGGGAGTTGCACTTTATCCAATGGAACAACTGCATAGACATGGTGCTCCTAAATCTAACATTGTTATCAGTGGCTCACTTTAACTTTTTAACTACTTTGATTGGTTCATCAATGGTGATTTTTCCAGAACACATAGACCAGCTATGGTGACCTATGGTCTTGTAATTCCAAGTTGTTTCTAGTGCTGGGACAGCAAGCAGGGAATAAAATACTCTCTGCCAGCATTTTGAAAGCCAACAATTCAACTGCCTTTCAAAGTGCTGTTTAAGGACACCTGGTTTGATCCCTCCTTCATTTTTCCTATGTGGGAAAAGTGCAGGGGGAGGAAGGCTGAACACAGGTGCCTAGATGAATCATTCCATACACCCTGTTTATAATAAAAATGAACTAAAAATGATCCCATAAAACTGGCCAAATGATATTCCAGAGAAATCCATAGGAACGAAATCAATAATGGTGTCAAGATTTGAATAAATAAGAACCAGTCACAGAAGGCCTTCGTTGTTTCCGAACAACTCTCCTTGGGCCTAGACATAATAATGACTTTACCAGTACGAGGCACAGGATGTGGGAGGTTTTGTGAGGACCAAGGTATTCCAGCATCCACCTCATTACAGGCACAAGCGATTCATCTTCATTAGATGAATATGCCCTGGCAAGCTTGTTTCCATTTACTAAGAGCCAACTTTTACTGATTAATGTGTATATACCACGTTTAAACAGTTAAGTTGATCTGTCTAAAAAAAAAAAGGAAAAATATGCGAGCATCCTGGGAATGCTTGACAGAGGTGGCCAGTGTAAACAATCCTGCCTTCTATTGGAGGGTGGTAGCACCCTCTTTTGCAAAAAATATTTATAGTCCCTTGTCTCAGACACAAGCCAATATTTGGGAAGACTATTTTGCAACCATGTATACTCAGACAAAGAATTCCCTGGCAGATTTGGAGCTGGATATAATTTCTCTCCCCTTCTGGTCCTCAGTCTCTTGTTTAGAAATTAGGAATCTACGGTAATTGAACAGCTTAAACCAGGGAAAGCCCTTGATGTATCATTGCTTATTTACTGACAACTACACGTGCTTAGGATTTCAATATGTTACCAAAATGTATCTTTATTATACTGTACTAAAATATTGTACAAAAAAAGACATTTGTATCCATGAAAGGATCTGCATGCAAATGAGTAAAATGAAAACTTCTGCTGGACATAATTCTTTATAAAAATGTAGATACCTGAATGAAAGGTTTCTAATTATGAAAACCTTGGTGATACTATAAAGGGGTAACACTTGGTCTAGGTCATGAATCTGAATTGTGAGGCCCAGAGGCTGCATCTGGCCTTGGGAGGAGTCCAGAGGGATTCAACTGACCCCACGCCTCCACCAAAAAATCAGCCCAAACCCCCAGTTTCTGCCATTCTAGGCATGTTTAAAAAAACTATACTAGGGGCACCTCAAACAGGAAAAAAAAACCCTGCCTAAAACAGGCCCCAAAGTCAGTGAGATTAAATAATTTTCAGTCATTCAAAATGGCAGCCATGATAGCATCCTGCAACCCTCCAGAGTTCTGCAGTAAGTATTGTCTCCAGAGCATGTCTGCCTCTGGCCTCAGAGATAAGAAAAAAGCAACCCTGTCAGGATTTGTTGATAATGCAAATCATGGTTTAGCACTACAGACACGAACAGTAAAGGTCTGACCAAAGCCTTGGGCTCATGCACTTTCCCCTCCTACTCCTATGTGATAGAAAGAACAAATCTGCTTTTGGTTTGCTTGATTCTTGGCCTGTTATATGTGAAACAGTAACCGTGCTTTAAAATAAACAGCTGTTAATTGCTAAACACTGTAACTACAAACCCTGGATTGTTTAGCATACTTTTGTTAGCAAACCAGAGTTTAATTTCAACCGTGATTCCTGACTGGCATAGAACAGATTAGGAAACAGAAATTTTCTTGCTGTTGTGTGCTTCAAGTCATGTCTGACTTATGGCAACCCTAAAGTGACCCTATCAAAAGGATTTCTTGCCAGAAAGGGTTCTTGCCTTTGCCTTCCTCTGAGGCTGAGAGAATGTAACTTGTCCAAGGTCACTCACTGGATATCTATGGCTCAGAAGGGATTTGAACCCTGGCCTCCAGAGCTATAGTTCAATACTCAAACCACTACACCATGCTAGCTCTTATAATGAGAGTAATGCTATTTTCTTTATCCTTTTGGCTGCACATGAGAAGGAGTGGGATGAAGAAAAATGAACTAGGCATGTCATAAGGTCTCTATTTTGTTCACACGTGAAGTTCAAAAATATTGTTTAACGTCATATTTTAAAGTAGTCATTGTCTTGTCATAAATTGAGTTGCTGCTAATTTTTTTTACTTGAACATGTAAGAGTTACAGAATTCCTACTTTACAAGCTATTTCTCAACAGCTGTTGAGATCTCATTTGAAGAACAACATAGATGTGTCCATTCATATTCAACATGAATACTTACCCTCTGCTGTTCCAGAAGTGTTCCTAATGCTGAGTTTATTTGTTCGAATTAGATTTCTGACAGCAGATGGAACAAGAGTTTTCAAGCATCGTATGAAAATCATGTCTTTATCCTGGAAAAATTTAAAAAAAAAGTATGATTGGAATCTAAACAAAAGATATTCAGCTTTTTAAAAAAAGTCAGTGGTTTTATAACTTTGTTGATGAATACTAGTTTTATAGCTTATTCTTCTTCAAATGATATACTGAACCATTATGTCAAATTGGTGATACTGTACTTGATGAATCAGCAAAGGAAGTGTGGCATGTCAGACTAAAGGTAACCTCCACCTCAGTACTACATTCTGATACTCTAAAGTTCTTACTTCATACATATTTTAGCATATTACAGGACATTAAAATAACTTGCTGGAAACAAAGCAAGAATAATGTTATGTGCTTAGTTACTTTATTACATTTAATCATCATTTTCCCAATTTACAGAAATTGCCTCCAATAATTTTTATTATAAGAAAATCAAATCAAAACAAACTGCCTTACCGCTAAGTTGCATTTTGATTCTCCTGAAGCCATTGCTATTAAAGAAACAACTGTGATTTTAAGCGTGGAAGATTCACTGGTGTTCTTTTAAAATTAATGAGTTAATATTCAACAACCAATTGGTTATACATTTCTAGCAAATATTAAACCCTTTTTAACAGCGTATGGTATCCTAGCAATTGAAAATTCTAACACTTGATTATTTATGTCTTTATTATGAATATCTACGTTTTTAGAAAATTCCTTGTGTGATGTTCTAGAAAGGTAGTAGTAATATATCTATATGACAATAGAGGTTATAGTCTATCCCCTGAGGAGCAACATGGGAGGGGGCAGAGAGCAAGTAACCAACCTCTCCTTTTCTTCTCACCATTAACACTGTTAATGTTTTTTCTTTCCTGGCTATCTTCACTAAACCAGTCAAGAGTAACATGTCAACATGGAATAAAAGTGGAGGATAAGACCAAGGATGAGCCATAAGTGTAGCTATGGGAGGGGGCAAAATGAGGGCGTTGCCTCTCCAAATAAGAATACTGCTTCTCCAATGGAACCTTCCTTCTGTCCCCCAAATTTCTAACACAACAGAAAGGGAGACACTGAAAAGAACAGGTTGCTTATCTGTAACTGGTTCTTTGAGTGGTCATCTGTGCCCTCACACACTGGGAATTTTCACACATGCACGGTAACGTTCAGAAGATTCTAGGGCTAAGCAGCTTGGCGGTAACCCCTCCCCCATGCCTGTACTGAGCATGCTCAGCCCGCCAAGCCGACGGTCTCTCCTCAGTTCTGGAGTCCACCAATTAGGGACCTGAAAGAGGGGACGGCTGGGCAGGTGTGTGTGAGGGCACAGATGACCACTCGAAGAACCACAGTTACAGGTAAGCAACCTGTTTTTCTTCTTCGTGGTCTCTGTGCCTCACACACTGGGAGATTTTGTAGCTTACCAGTTGGACGGTGGGTCAGGTCCTAGAGAACAGAAGACAACACCGCATGTCCAAACCGGGCATCTCTCCGGGACCGGCAATCCAGTCTGTAGTGGCACACGAAGGTCGAGGGTTGAGACCAGGTTGCCACACGGCACAGTTCCTGCAGGTTCACTCCTCGAAGGAGAGCTGCTGAAGTCGCCACGGCTCTGGTGGAATGAACATGCAACAAAGCTGGCAGAGGCTGCCTGGCCAATTCATATGCCAGCAGAATGGTCTGGGCCACCCATTTGGAAAACCTCTGGGTGGACACCTTGTGGCCTTTCCGACGCCCACCGTAGCATATGAACAGGTGGGGTGTCTGACGGAAGGGCGCAGTTCAGTGCGTGTAGAAAGCCAAGGCCCGATGAACATCAAGGGAGTGAAGAGGTGTAGTCAAGTCCGGGTAAAAAGCAGGTAAGATGATGTCCTGGCTAAGGTGGAAGTGTGATACCACCTTGGGCAGGAAGGAAATGTCAGGGCGAAGGACTACCTTGTCTTGGTGGAAGACAAGGAAGGACTCATCAGACCGCAGTGCTGTCAGCTCGCTCGCCTACCTGGCTGAGGTGACAGCGACCAGGAAAGCAGTCTTGATGGTCAGGAGCCTGTCATCAGCAGTCGTCATGGGCTTAAAGGGTGGTCGTGTCAACTGTGATAGTACCAAGGATAGCGACCAAGGCGGTAGTGGCGGCAACACTGGTGGATAAAGGTGTTGCAGGCCCTTCATAAACTGCTTGAGGGTAGTGTCCCTGAAGAGAGCTGCCAAGGGGGACCCTCATGGCTGACAGGCCACAATCGCGGCGAGGCAGACTTTCAGGGATGGAAATGCGAGCCCTTGCTGCCAAAGGTGGAGGAGAAAATGGAGGACGGTGGGCAGGTTAACATGTGATACTGGCTCACGACATGCCTCCGTGAAGGTGATGAATTTCTGCCACTTATAGTGGTAGTTGCGGCATGTCGACTCCTTCCTGGACGCGGTGAGGATATCCTGGATGGTCGGGTCCTCTAAAACGTTATACTCCATGCTTGGAGGGCCAGGAGCAGCAGGTCCGGGTGGAGAACGAGACTGTTGGAGTGCGACAGGAGATCTGATGCTGTCAGGAACTTGAGGAGTCAATTGCGAGCAGCCTGGAATGTCAGTGCCAGGCGGTGGTCAGGCAGAGGCAGGGGAGCTGGTTAGAGCTGCAGGGCTTTAATGCAGTCTTAAAAGAAATAAACACAGGCTGTTAAAGTACATAGGGCAAGTTACTACACTAAGGCGAACAGGAGGACTGGTTTCAGGCAAGGGCAGGAACAAGGCACGGACAGCAGAACCACAGTTGACCGACAGTTGTTGCTCCGTGCCTTCCACAGCCCGGCGCCTGCCTCAAATAGCCCTCCAAGCCAGGCACCGACCAATCAGGCGTGGCCATGTGGCTGAGGGCTGACCAATCAGGCGTGGCCATGTGGCTGAGGACCGACCAATCAGGCATGGCCATGTGGCTGAGGGCTCGCAGCTGGGCTGTGCCTCACAGCTGCAAGCTCTCTGCCCGTCGCCTCCTCTGGATCGGGACCGCAGGCAGACTCCCAGGCCTCCCGCGGATCGGGGCCGCAAGTGGGAGGAGCCCCAGGAGCAGGCCCGGGGCCTGCAGCCTCTAGGTAGGTGGCTCTAGGCCCGGCAGCCTCTCCCACGGCCGCCAGGCCCGAGCCGTCGGCTGCGTCGGCCTCCAGAAAAGGCCCCTCAGCGGCAGCGGCCTCAGGGGCAGCGACAGGCCCAGCCGGGCCCATGCCCCTGACATCACCCCTTCCCCAGACTCGCCCCCCTACCCCGCCGAGGTCGTGGCTTGGCGGGGAAGCGCCGGTGAAAAGCCCGCACCAGCCGGGGCGCGTGGACATCGGTGGCATCCTCCCAGGACCGTTCCTCCGGCCACGCCAGTCTACGAGGTACTGCAAGCCTCTCTGCCAGGCCTCTCTGCCAGCGGGAGTTGAGGATTTCAGCCACTTCGAATTCTTCCTCACCATCCACAATCACAGACGCTGGAGGTGGACCTGGTCCGCGTCGGGACGCACTCCCGAGGCCGGTAGCAAGAGTGACCTATGGAACACGGGGTGAACCCGCAGGTTGTGCGGAAGCTGCAGCCGATAAGCCACGGGGTTCACCTGGGCCGTGACTTCAAAGGGCCCAATGAACCGGGCGTCCAGCTTGCGGCTGGGACGACCGGTCGGGAGGAAGCGGGTGGATAGCCAGACCCGCTCCCCGACCTGCAACGGCGGGCCCGGTTGGCGGTGGCGGTCGGCGGTCCGCTTGTATGCCACCTTGGCAAGCTCTAGTTGCTCCTGCAGCAGGCTCTGCAACGCCCACAGCTCCTGGAGCCATTGGTCGGCGGCAGGCACCGCAGATGGCGCCCCGACGGCCGGGAACCAACGTGGATGGTAGCCGTAGTTGGCGAAGAACGGGGTCTGCTGGGTGGAGGCGTGGACGGTGTTATTATAGGCAAACTCCGCCAGAGGTAGCAGGTCCGCCCAGTCGTCCTGCTGGTAGCAGCTGTAGCAACGTAGGTACTGCTCCAGGGCTGCGTTGGTACGTTCCGTCTGGCCGTCCGTCTGCGGGTGGTGGGCAGAAGACAAGCGGGGCTCTACGTCCAGTTGACGCAGCAGGCACTGCCAGAACCGGGCCGTGAATTGGGGTCCCCGATCGGACACGATCCCTTTGGGGAGGCCGTGGAGCCGGAACACATGGTGTAACACTAGGCGAGCCGTCTCCTTGGCGGTGGGCAGTGACGGGCACGGGACAAAGTGCACCATCTTGGTGAAAAGGTCCACCACCACCAGTATGACCGTGTGTCCTCGAGACGGTGGGAGCTCGGTGATAAAGTCCATGGACACCGCCTTCCAGGGACCCATCGGAGTTGGTAGAGGTTGGAAGAGACCAGGAGGTTTCCCCGGCGGGTCCTTGGCGCGGCGGCACACGGGGCATGTGCGGACGTAGTGGTCGATGTCCCCTCGTACCCAGGGCCACCAGAACTCGCGGGTCACCAGGTGCATGGTCTTGAACGGGCCAAAGTGCCCCGCGGGTTTGCTGTCATGGCAGAGCCGCAACACCTCGTCCCGGCACGGACCTGTTGGAACAAACAAACGGCCCTTGTGATACAGCAGCCCCTCCCTTTGGGACCACAGGGAGGAGGCGTCCCCAGCCGAAGGGGCCCCCGGGGCGGCTCCCGAGCCTGGGCCTCCCGGATCCGCTCCGCCAGGGTGGCTACCTCCACCGCCGCCGCAAAGTTTTCCGGGCGCAGGAAGTGGACCGCACCTCGGGCTCCGGAGTCGCGGCATACTCTGGCTTCCGGGACAGGGCGTCGGCGCGGCGGTTACGAGCCCGCGGCACATACTGGAGCTGGAAATGAAACCGCGAGAAGAACTGGGCCCACTGCATCTGCCGCGGAGTCAGCTTGCGGGCGGTCTGGAGGTACTCCAGGTTGCGGTGGTCAGTCCGTACCTGCACCGGATGCTGGGCACCCTCCAGCAGGTGCCGCCAGGCCTCGAAGGCCGCCTTAACCGCCAGGAGTTCCTTCTCCCAGATGGTATAGTTCCGCTCGGGGGAAGACAGCTGCCGCGAGTAGTAGGCACAAGGTCGGATTTGGCCCTCTGGACCCCCAGCTTGCAACAGGACCACCCCGACCGCCACATCTGAGGCGTCAGTCTCCACTACAAACGGCCGCCTGGTGTCCGGGTGCTGAAGAACGGGCTCAGACGTGAAGCAGGTTTTCAGCCGCTCGAACGCCTGCTGGGCCTCCTCGGTCCACCGGAAGGGTGCTTTTCCCCGGAGCACGCTGGTGATGGGGGCCGCTAGGGTCGCGTACTCAGGGATGAACTTCCGATAGAAGTTCACGAACCCTAGGAAGCGCTGGACATCTTTGCGGCTGGCCAGCGGCTGCCAAGACACGATCGCCTCTACCTTGGCCGGATCCATCTCCACTCCCCGATGAGACACTCGGTAGCCCAAGAAGTCGACCTCCGAGAGGTCGAAGGCACACTTCTCGAGCTTCGCGTACAGGCGGTGCTCCCGGAGCCGCTGCAAAACCGCCCGTACGTGAGCGTCGTGGACCTGCTGATTTGGGGAGTAAATCAGGAAGTCGTCAAGGTAGATAATCACGAACCGGTCCAGGTAGTCGCGGAAGACGTCGTTGACAAAGTGCTGGAACACGGCTGGGGCGTTACAGAGGCCGAAGGGCATAACCGTATATTCATAGTGGCCATACCGGGTCTGGAACGCCGTCTTCCACTCGTCTCCCGCCCGAACCCGAACCAGGTTGTAGGCCCCGCGGAGGTCCAGCTTGTTGAAGACTGTCGCGTGCCGCAGGCGCTCCAGCAACTCCGGAATCAAGGGGAGCGGGTAGCGGTTGCGGATGGTGATCCGGTTAAGGGCGCGGTAATCATTGCAGAGCCGGAGTTCCCCCGGCTTCTTGCGGACGAACAGCACCGGCGCCCCTGCCGGTGATGTCGATGGCCGCACGAAGCCCCGGCGCAGGTTCTTTTCCAGGAAGTCCCTTAGGGCTGCCAGCTCGGGTTCCGAAAGCGCGTAGATGCGACCAGCCGGAATGGGGCCCCCGGGACTAAGTCGATGGCGCAGTCATAAACCCGGTGGGGAGGTAGGCGATCGGCCTCCTTCTGGTCAAACACGTCCGCATATCCTGGTACTTGGGTGGCAGCTTGACGGAAGTTGCAGGACCAGGGGCCTCCAGGGTAGCCAGCAGCTTCTCAGGCCAGCAGTGCTCCTGGCAGTACTCGGAGGCAAAGAGCACCTCGCGCCGCGACCACGAGATTCGGGGGTCATGGCGCGAGAGCCATGGCATGCCCAGCACCAGCGGGAAGTGGGGCACCGCCGTGACCAGGAAGCGGGTCCGCTCATAATGGCCCTGGATTTCCAGACCAACCTCCACCGTCTGGTGGGTGATGGGGCCCGACCTCAGCAATCGTCCGTCGATGGTCTCCACCGGGCGAGGCTTGGGTAGGGGCTCCAATGGTATCCGGTGATCCTGGGCAAACTGGAGGTCCAGGAAGCTGTTGGACGCCCAGGAGTCAAGCATGGCCCCCACGGGTATCGGTGCTGCCCCGCCGAGGCATACCATGGCGGCCACCAGGAGTGGATCTCGTTGCCTCTCATGTGGGTCTGCAGTGTCCCTGCTGCCGGGCTCCCCCAGGCCTCGCAGGCCTTCTAGGCCTGGGGGTTGGCTTTTCCCGCCGCGCCGGTAGCTGGGGTCTTGGCCGGGCACACGCGAGCGAAGTGTCCCCCCAGTCCGCAGTAGAGGCACAGGCCAGCCCGCCGCCCCTTCTCCTCGGCGGTCAGCTGGGGCCGCGCCCCCCAAGCTGCATAGGCTCCTCCGGGCTCGAAGAAGCCGGGATGGCACCGGAACTGGTCCGGCTGGGCAGACCATCCGTCTCTCACGGAGCGGACGCCCAGGTGCGCGCACTTGAGGTTCCGGCGCAGCGGGCCTGCCGGCGGGCTTCCAGGCACCCGTCAATGCGGAGGGCCTGCTGGATAAGCTGCTCAAGGGTCGTGGGCGGGGAGCTGCGGGCCGGTTCGTCCAGAATTTCTGCCGAGAGGCCGGTCTTGAATTGATCCTGAAGAGCCGGGTCATTGTAGGCCACATCCTGGGCCAAGAGCCGGAAGGAGGTGGTGTAGTCTCGCACCGAGCCCCTCCCCTGCTGCAGCTGGCAGAGCTGGCGGCTCACAGTCTCAGACCGGACGGGATCCCCCCATACGGCCCGGAAAGCCTGCAGGAACGCAGCCATGCTGTCCAAGACTACACTGTTCTCCCGAAGCAGGGACATAGCCCACTTGGCAGGCATACCGGCCAACAGGCTAATCATGAACGCCACCTGGGCGCGCTCATCCGGGAAGTCTTGGGCCCAGACTTGGATGTACAGCCGGCAGTTAGCAATGAAGGTCTCCAGCTCTGTAGGCTCCCCCAAAAAACGCTGCGGTACAGCCATAGGGACCTTGGAAGCAAGCTGGGGCTGGGTTGCCTGTAGCTGCCCCATCTGGAACTGCAACATTTGCAGAGCATGAGAAAGCTGGTCCACTTGAGCGCGCAGCCCTTGGTTCTCTTGGGCCTGAGCAGCCAGATGGGCCTGCAGGGCCACGTTCTCCCCATCCATGCTGCCTGACTGACGGAGCAACAATCTGTCAGTGCCAGGCGGTGGTCAGGCAGAGGCAGGGGAGCTGGTTAGAGCTGCAGGGCTTTAATGCAGTCTTAAAAGAAATAAACACAGGCTGTTAAAGTACATAGGGCAGGTTACTACACTAAGGCGAACAGGAGGACTGGTTTCAGGCGAGGGCAGGAACAAGGCACAGACAGCAGGACCACAGTTGACCAACAGTTGTTGCTCCGTGCCTTCCACAGCCCGGCGCCTGCCTCAATAGCCCTCCAAGCCAGGCACCGACCAATCAGGCGTGGCCATGTGGCTGAGGGCCGACCAATCAGGTGTGGCCATGTGGCTGAGGACCGACCAATCAGGCGTGGCCATGTGGCTGAGGGCTCGCAGCTGGGCTGTGCCTCACAGCTGCAAGCTCTCTGCCCGTCGCCTCCTCTGGATCGGGACCGCAGGCAGACTCCCAGGCCTCCCGCGGATCGGGGCCGCAAGTGGGCGGAGCCCCAGGAGCAGGCCCGGGGCCTGCAGCCTCTAGGTAGGTGGCTCTAGGCCCGGCAGCCTCTCCCACGGCCGCCAGGCCCAAGCCGTCGGCCGCGTCGGCCTCCAGACAAGGCCCCTCAGCGGCAGCGGCCTCAGGGGCAGCGACAGGCCCAGCCGGGCCCATGCCCCTGACATGGAACAGGGGCCCGAACCAGTGCTGCCTTGGCCAATATGGGGCTACGAGGACAACGTCGGCTCGGTCCATGACCACTCAACCCAGCAGAGGAAACGGCAGGAATGTGTAGAGGAACCCGTTGGTCCACTAGAACTGGAAGGCGTTGCCGAGAGAGCCGCAGCCCAGACTGGCTCTCGAGCAGTATCAGGGACACTTCCTGTTCAGGCTGCTGGCGAAGAGACAGATCATTGGTTCGCCCTATCGGTCTAGTATCAGCTGGAAAGCCGCATCAGAGAGGGACCACTTGTGATAGCACGAGGTGTCCCTGCTCAGGGCGTCCGCCACGGTGTTCTCCTGGCCTGCCGGGTGCACCGTGACTGGGTGGACTCGGAGCGGCACGACACCAGTTCCAGAGCTGTAGGGCTATGTTGAGGAGGGTGGTCGACCGGGTTCCTCCCTGCCTGTTGATGTAGCAGACCACTGTCGTGTTGTCTGACAGGATCTGCACTGTGCGGCTGACGACCAAGTTGCAGAACGCCCTCAGAGCCTTCCAGATGGCGAGGAGCTCAAGGGCGTTGATGTGCAAGCAAGTCTCGTTGTCGATCCAGCACCCTTGCACTTTGAGGTCATCGCAGTGCGCTCCCCATCTGAAGAGGGAGGTGTCTGTCATCACCGTGAGCCAAGGAGTCGGTTCCTGGAATGGCATCCCTGACATCAGATGACGGTAGGATAGCCACCAGAGCAGGGAGCGACGCACCTGTCAAGGCGTTCGGAGGAGGCGCCTCTGGTCATCCAGGAGCGGGTCAAAGGCCCTGAGAAACCAGTGCTGGAGGGGGCAGGCACAGAGGCAAGAGAGGTAAGTGACTGCCGTGGTCGAAGCCATGTACTCGAGAAGTTGCTGGATTCTTCTCGCCTACATCACCGGGGCATCGAGAGTGGCAGATGTGGTCCGACAGAGAGTGCGTGCCTGCTCCAATGGAAGGTATACCCCGGCGGATACCGAGTCCAAGCTCGCTCCGATGAAGTCGAGAACCTTTGCCGGCTCAAGGTACGACTTCTCGGGTTGACCCAGAGGCCAAGGTGGGACAGAAGAGTGAGAGTGTGATGAATGTCCCTGTATAGCTTTTGCCTGCAGGACGCCACTAACAGCCAGTCATCCAAGTAAGGGTAGATCATAATGCCCTTCATCTTCAGGTACGATACCACAGGGGCCATGCACTTGGTGAATATCCTGGGTGCAGTGGAGAGGCCGAACGGTAGCACCCTGTATTGGTAACAGGTATCGTCGACCGCGAACCGTAGGTACCATCTGTGCTGCGGGTGAATGGCGATGTGGAAATAGGCCTCTCGAAGATCAATAGAGGCGAACCAGTCCCATCGTTGAAGGAAGGGCAGGATCGAAGACAGTGTGACCATCTTGAACCTCTTGGGGCAGATGTAAGAGCTTACCCCTCTGAGGTCTAGGATTGGCCGCAGGGTACCGTCCAATTTTGGTACCGTGAAGTACCGGGAGAAGAAGTCGGTGGTACTGGGCGAGGACGGCAGTTCTTCAATGGCCCCTTTGTGCAGTAGGGACTGGATCTCCTCTAGCAGAGCCGAGCTGGCTGGAGTGGAATAGTAGACGCCTCACGGTGGAGTATCTTGAAACTCGATGGCGTAACCAAGACGGACAATGGAAAGAACCCAAGAGTCCGTCGTGATGTGGCGCCATTTGGCGAGATGTCGGGCCAAGCTCAGATGATCTACGAACGTGGCAGGCAGACTGAAGAGAGGCTGTGGTGGCGACCCGCGAAGGCGGCCAAAATCAGGACTTCATCCCGGATGTAGACTTCTTCGTAGAAGATCTGCGTCCCCAAAGAGGTCTCTGTACTGATTGTCAGGACCCTGGCACTCCAGGACACAAGCTCTGAGTCTGAACCAGAGGACTTTGAGGCCATGGAGCCTGCTGCACCAGCAGAGCCCACCCCAGAGGCTGCCCTGGACACAGAGCCCTTGGCTCCAGTAGCCCCAGAAGCGGAGCCAGGGGCTGCCTTAGACCCAGCCAAGCCAGAAGAGTCAGATAGTGAGATTCAAGAGCAGGTGCCTACTTACCAGCAGCATCGGAAACAAAAGAGTGCTCTCAGGAGGTCAAAGCGTTTAAGTAGAAAACGGCAAGCAATCAGGCTCCAGCTGCGACAGCACCTGGGGGAGGGCCTGCCTATAAAAGCACTCACTCAGCCTTGGGTCTTTGTCGGCTCACAACCGTCCATTTTGGGTGTACCTGCTGGGCTAGCGTGAACCCTTGCCTTACCTCCTGGAATGCTGCCCGACCTGCTGGAGCGTCGTCTCCCTTTGAACTCGGACCGGCTCTGGAAACTCCTCTTGCTCCAGACAAACTCTGTGGTACGTGGACTGTTTGCTGTTTTGCCTGGCTGTGACGTAACCGCCAGGGAATCTTCTCGCTGCAAAAGGCTCCTTAATTTATTGCCTGCCTTATCTGTTCATTGATGTTCACCTGCTGAAGTAAAGCTCTTTGATTTATTGCCTGCCTTATCTGTGAAAAGACCTGTTAACCGGCTCTCTTGGCTGCTCGCCAGGCCTTGGCGTTGACACCGATGACAAAGTTGACTGCCGCAATGGCGCTGAGCAGGGCCGGTACGTGGATGACGAGGATTGGTGCCATGACGAGCAGGAGCCAAAGCTACAACGTGGTTGAGTCGGCTGATGGATCCCCATCTTCTTTGCTGTTAAGCGGGTCTTGACCAGGTGATCCATAGCCTCGTTGGTAGTGGCGAGGAACAGCCCCTGGCCATCAAAGGGAAGATCCTCAATTCACGTGCGTCTGTCTTCCTGTAAGCCCGCTGATCTGAGCCATGCAAAGCGTCGGAGGGCCACGGAGCCTACCATTACTCGAGCCGCCACCTCCATTGAGTGGCTAGACAACGAGATCTGTTGGTTGGCGAGTGCCACTGATTCATTAAAGAAATGCATAGCGCTCACCCGGTGATCTTTAGGGAGGTGTGCCAAGAGAGAATAGAACCTATCAAGGAGGTTCCTCTGGTACGCGGCGAGGCAGGCTTGCATGTTGGACACCCTGGCAATGAGTGATGAAGCGGAGTAGAACTGCCTGCCAAAGGTGTCCAAATGGCGGCCCTCTTGGTCCGGCAGGGTGGTGTGCAGTCTCCTACCACCCTTAGTCTGGGAGGACTCCACGACAATGGAGTTCGGCACAGGGTGGTTAAACAGATACTCGACATCCTTCCGTTGCATTCGGTAGAGGTGTTCCAAGCGATGCGGGATGGGCTGTGCTGACGCCGGTTGGACCCAAGGGTGTTTCATGACCTGCTGCAACGCTAGTAAAAATGGCAGCGGTGCTGTAGATGGTGGGTGAGTGTCAACGTACGAGAACACCGGGTCCTGGACAGATGGAGCCAGGTCCTACACCTCCAGCCCAAGCACAGTCGCCATCCGGAGGAGGATGTCTGAGAACTGTTTAATATCTTCTGGTGCCGAATCCGGTGCCGGGTCCCCAAAGGCCAAGGAGGGAGACTCTTGAGATGATGGTGTTGACTCCCCAGACTCCAATTCTGTCTCATAAGACTCAGACGATCTGGATGGAGACTTCTCCGCCGGCGGCTGCTGAGGTGGCAATGACATAGTCACCATTGGTGCGGTTACCGTCATTGGTACCGTGGTCGGTGGAGCAGCCGGAGGTAGTACCGGTGGAGCAGTCGGAAGTTGGGATGCTGCAATTTCAACAATCGGCAGCACCGCAGGCACCAGGTCTTGAATTGCCTGGGTGGAGGTCACAGCGGGAGTTGAAGTCTTCACTGGGAAGGCCTCCGAACCTGGATGGGAGACGGTCGCAGTAACCCTCAGAGGTGGTGACACAGCCCAGTAATGCGGCGAGCCCGTTCCCGGGACCTCCTGTAGTATGGAGACCTCAAGGGTGAGCGTGAAGGCGAACGCTGGTATCTCGGATGGTACTGGCCACAAGATGGAGATCGCGACCAACGATATGGCGACCAATGCCTCACGTCCGGGTGGTACCTATCCCTATATGCCGGAGAATAGAAATGGTACGAACTCGGTTGCTCCTGCCAGAGATGTTCTCGGCTATATCTCACAATATGCAGGGCCGACGAGTATGGCGAGTCCATCGGGGGCTGCGACAAGGCCCACTCCCCATAGGCCTTCCGCTGCCACGGGGATCAATATCTCTCTCGTTCTGCAGAGCGAGACTTGCTTCTCCTGGGTGCGGCCTGATGGCGGGACGAGGCCCGAGATGAAGCAGGGAGAAGCTCCGGGCAGTCCATCTCCTCTGGGTGACCGGGCGGAGGTACTGCAGCAGTAAGCACAGGCGGGCCTGAAGACGCAGCCGTGCCAGCGGCCTGGTCCTCGTCAGACACCTTGAGGATCTCTGGTGGTTCTATCTCCTCCCAACCTCTTCAGGTTGTTGGGCTGGCGGAGGTGTCAGAGAGCAGGTCCTCTTAGAGGGCGAACCCCGTTTCTCCTTCTTCTTCTCCTCTCTGTCCTTCGAAACATCATGAGGAGGAGGCCGCTTACGTTAAGCTGCTGTAAGCGGCTTGGAGGACTTACCTACCTGTGAGCCCGCAGGAGCCTCCTTGGACTTGGCTACCTGCGAGCCCGCAGGAGCCTCTTTGGAAGTTGTCGTGCCCTACGAGATCTTCAGTATACGCGGCAAGGCCGTTATTGGGGGCCGAGAAGACGGTGCCGAGCCCGGTACCGTCACCGTCGGTACGGCAGCCACCGGTACTGACGAAGGCGTGGTCGCAGGTCGAGTCGATGGAGAAGACATGACGGATTCTCCAGCCGCTTGATCCCTTGCCCATAGAGACTCTTCCCAACAATGGGACTTTAGGCAGGATGATCAGTTCCGCAGAGTCTGGGCAGTGAAGTCCTGACAAATAGGACAGGCCTTTATGTTGTGGGTCTCCCCAAGACAAAAGAGACACTCACTGTGTCCGTCAGACAGAGCGACCTTGCGACCACAGGTTATACACGCCTTAAGAAGTGCAGACATAGAAAATTGAAGGGAAAAGTTCAAGAGGGGGAGACTCACAAAGCGGCGGCGAAGATCGAAGAACGAAGAAGAAGATCGAAGAAAGGCCGAAAGGAGGGATTTGAAGAAGTCTGAAAAGCCAAAAAAACCAAGTCTGAAGTCCAACAACCAGAAGCCAACACTAAAAGTCAAAGTCCAAGTCAAAATACCAAGAAAAATGATATGAATCACAAGCAAAGAAATGCTGCCAAGCAAGAACCTTCCGTTCGCTAAGGCGGACGAAAAGAACTGAGGAGAGACCGTTAGCCTGGCGGGCTGAGCATGCTCAGTACAGGAATAGAAGAGGGGTTCCCACCAAGCTGCTTAGCTCTAGAATCTTCCGAACGTTACCGTGCATGCGCGAAAATTCCCAGTGTGTGAGGCACAGAGACCATGAAGAACTGTTCATACCTATTTGCTGTGTTCACACTGCCTTGCTAGCTTTGCCTGTTCCTTTCCTTCAGCTGCCTAAACTTTATTTCTCTGAACCAGTTGCCCTGTCAGATTTTACTACAGCTTTTGAAAAGTAACTGAAAGGAGAAAGGCCTGAAAGGGTTAAAGGCAGTTGAATATTTCTGGAAAATGGTGGGGTATTTTTAAGCTTAAACTAATGTTGCAAATGTTGTGGGGCAGAAACACAGACCTACCTGCCTCTAATGCAACTAACCTGTGATTGACAGCCACTGGAATGTTCAGGAAAGTCCCAAATATAGTTACACTGTATTTCTAACCATTATTGTGGGATCATCATTTTTGAGAACAAAAAAAAATGTTTTAAAAGTTGTTTCATTAGTTGATCTGATAGAGTTACCCCTAAACTCTTAAAACAATGTTGGGCTAGAACTAAAATATTAGGTACATCACAGATATCCTGAGTAAGGGCGATTGTGGGTGAGCCCTGAATCAGCCTGGAAAGACCCCCAAAGAATATAGTCAAAACCACTTCTCACATGAGGAAACAGAAGGACCCTGTATTGTTAAAAAGAGGGTTTTTTTTACAGATTAAGGTGACAATGATCTCATAAAGCATTTCACATATATGCAAGAATCATTACTTTCTTGGATCCAAAGTTCTGACACATGGTTGCTAATAAAGTAACCTCTGGTTAACAATCAACAATGAATCCTGAATCATACACGTATTCACTTAGTAGTGAAGTATAAGAAACATTGTTATAGAGAGCAGTAGGAATGCAGACACTGACTTTGCCAATTATTGTCAGCATAATTGTAAGTAGGACAAGGAGCTGACAACAGTAATAACCTTTAAAGTTGGCTAGAATTCAAAATGGAGGAATTTTAGATAAGCAATGCAGAGAGAGAGAGAGGGAGAGAAGGGTAGTGTTCTTTTAGCTTGGACATTTAAGCAGGCAATATCACCTGTGAATTAAACATTCCAGGGCACTGAATGTCTACCATCTCTGCAGAATAGACTGCAGAAAAGCTGGGAAAGCACTATCTACTTTGTCTAAACTCTTTTACCGCTTACAAATCATATTATATTATGAGCAATTAGGATATGAAAAGAATGATGAACACCACATCAATGTAATCCACTCCAAACAATTAAATGTAAATATTTAGCCTAGCTAATGCTTCTTTAACTAACGACCAAACAATAAAAAAAACTTCTATCACTCCATGCTACTATATTTGTAGTACAGCTTCTTGCCTTCTTTTCCAGCTCAGGTTCATTCTGGCTCTGAAGTCTGGGTCTTCTGTAATATCCTCCACTCTAATCTCTTTGAAGTTTTAGCTCTTCTTCCTTCTGGCCTCTCCAAACAACAATCCCTTAAGGTACTGGCCAGCCTAATTAATATACACCATTCTAATTCCTTATCTCAATTGCTTAGAACAAAGAAGTCTTGTTAAGTTTTTGATTCCTACTGAACCTGGTGGATTTTAGTTAGCTTTAAAGGTGCTGTAAGATTCTATTTAAAGTTTCTGATATTATAGAATTTATCTCCATGCTATGTTTCTGGCATTAAGCCAGAAACATTCCTGTAGAAAGGTCTTTGCCCAAGCTTGCAAATATTTGCCTTGAATCATCTCTGGATTTTGTATAATTTTATTGCATCTGTATTCATTTCTTTTTTATAAATGCTAGATTAGAAACAATAAATTCATATTTTTAAACCATTGCTTGTTGTTAGGTAGCTTGAGAAAGGAAGAGATATAAGCATTTAAATTAAAAACAAGCAAACAAGCAGAAGTCTGAATCCTGTACTGTGCATGCAGAAAAAAGCTTTCACAGGTACTTTATAGTCACACCAAGGTCTCCAGTTCTCCCTTGTCTTGTGAACCCTCCAATGTCCAGTCAGTTTAGAGGCCTAACCTGAGCAGAAGGTATGGAGGGCAAAGTTGTGAAGGAGAAATCTTATAAAGCCTTATTGCATGACACAGGCATGGTTCCTCTACCTCTTTATCTTGCAGAAGATTGAAGATCATTTTCCTTATATCAGTCTGAATCTATTTTGGCTTTTGGTCATTTAGCCTCATCTGTATTCCCCTTAAGTATTCTTAAGCTTTGGCTTATGAGGAAACTAACTGAAAAACAAGTTACAGCTTTATACTAAGGGTGTTCCTGCATGGCAGGGGGTTGGACTGGATGGCCTGTGTGGTCTCTTCCAACTCTAGATTTCTATGATTCTCTGATTCTATAGCACAGATAAATATGCTGTCCTCAGCAGCACAGCTAACACAGACCTTGAAACAGTTGAGGAACATTCATACAACAAACTTACACCTCTGTTAGAATTACCGTATGTAGGAAAGCATCACACTCCCTATCCTAATGTGTCTGTTTATTTCTGCGCTGGCATTTGGTTAGGTATTAGATAACAAGCTTCATCAAGAAACGAACATCTTACCACATGTTGGAGTTTGGGTTATCAGTGACTGCTTGACAGCAGCAGGAGGGATAGACCAGTTTGCCAAGAGCAAAATCTGGTGCTCTGCTGCTCAAAAATTCTCTCTTGTATACTCTCTCCAGGTTTTGTTTACCCAATCAGTTGGAAAATCTACACTCCTCCTCTGTTGTCTCATTCAATCAAGCTAGGAATCATTACCATCCTACCTGTCAGTGTACAACCAGTGTATATACCAAGGTTTATTCTCCTTCAAACCGACTGGGGTCTCCTTTTCTTAACTACAAGTGTTCAGGTGTTTTTCTGGCATTAAGCCAGCAAACACATACTGTTGGGTTTGTTATAATTATAACCCAGCTATTTACTTTCATCTTCTCTTCTTTGCTTATACCTAGGTTGCCTCCATGCCCAGATCTAGCACATCTCTATTTCATAATATACTACTATGCATACATGTCTACAGTTTCAGGAGCTTAAGTGAGGCATCCCAGCCTGTTAAGACTTTGATCATCTGTTTGTATCTAATCCAGAAAGTAATGCAGTATAGTCTGCATTCTTTAATTAACTTTCAGTTTAATCTAAGGAACAACATAATTCATTCGATATAAAAACACTCTTTATGTTAAGTCTTCATATGTTGTTAAGTAAGAAAACCTTAAGAAAGTCATTGGTACTACTTAAATATTCATACCAATGGGTCATAATTGTTCTCATTAATTTGGAAGCACTAGCCCTTCCTTCTCATTGCCTTATTACCTACATCAGAGCTTTCCAAACTTTTCACGTTGGTAATGCATTTTTTAGACATGCATCATATTGTGACACAGTAATTCAGTAGATAATTCAGTAAGTGGAGGCAGCTCCTTCATCCAAGCGTGGGCCACCGCCACTTCCCTCGTCGGGGTCTTCCGCAGCCTGGGGCAGCTGCGGTGGGAAAGGCAGCCCTTCCACCTAGGCCTGGCCTGCTGCCACCACTAGCTCACCAGGGTTTTCCTCGGCTCGGGATGGCAGCGAGACTGGCAGTAAATGCAGCCCCTCCACCCAGGCCTGGCCCACCACTATCTTCAATAGGGTCTTCCTTGGCCCAGAGCAGTGGCGGTGGGAGAGGCAGCTCTTCCACTCAGACCTGGCCCACTGCCATTCTCTCTGAAGTCTTTCTTGGCCTGGGGCAGCAGTGGCGTCAAAGGCAGCCCTTCCACTCATTAAGTTCACGCCACACACCTACACACTGCAGCCGACACACTAATGTGTCGCGACACACAGTTTGGAAAGCTCTGACCTACATTGTAATTTTAATCTATTTAAGGTAGCCTAAATGCTATTAACCAATTTTCTAAGAGTGACTATAAGGCAAATGTACCACACAGTTTCAAGATTTGCTGGCAAGATTTGTTGGGAGGGGATGCTTTTGCTTCCTCTGAGGCTAAAGGAGTGCGACTTGCCAGAGGTCACCCAGTTGCGTTTCCATGGCTAAGCAGGGATTTGAACCCTGGTCTCCAGAGCTATAGTCCAGCAATCAACCTACTACAACTTATTGTCAACTTCTACACAAATTCAATTTTTTGCAGTTACACAAATAACTTCCTGATGTTGCTGATGTATTTTTTAAATTAACCTTTAATGATAATAACAAATTGCTACTGCAGACAGAGTAATGAATATGAAGAAAATGGCTGTAAAACTTCAAATATCTCTGTCCAATACTTCTACATTGCAGGACTTCTCCCTTTCCTTCCGTATCCCCAACAGCAAGCTGCTAAGCAAAGAGAGATGGAAATAAAAGCCCAAGCCAGAAATTAAGAAAAACACACCCAACAGCAACTACAATTTCAAGCTGAGTCTAGTCACCTAGTAGCTTTGAGGAGAGAGGAGCAGCCTGAACCAAAAAGACAGAAAACCGCCAGTTCATCTGCAACCTAAACTTAAAGACAACCCCCTTGTTCTCTCTGTTAGAACAGTCCCACACAGAAATTCAATATTTGTTCATTCTGTTCGCTCCCTCTAGTGACTAGATAATAAAATTCTTTTATCTCTCTCTCTCTCATGGCAAATAATTACAGCAAAGTACTACAGAGTTTTTATAGAGGCTTCTGAAGAATTCAAAACTATCTAAGAAATCATTCTGCCATCACATCAACTCTGGTTTTTATATAACATTGTAGATTAGTTTCCAATACTTTGCTCTTCCCATTACTAAATCTTTTAATAATAAATAAATCATTAATAATAAATCATTGTCTCACTGTTTAACATTTAAAGGCTATATTAGAAATAGTAGGAGTAACCTTGGCAACAAACTCTTTTTTACTAATGCCAGTATACCTCAAGATTATAGTTCAAGTGTTCTAATTTAATCTTTATGAGTGGATATGACACAGATTAATTCATCTATATTGACTGATCATACTATACTGGCTGCTTTTCATCCTGGAGAGAAGTGACTAGTGGGGTGCCACAAGGTTCTGTCCTGGGCCCAGTGCTGTTCAATATTTTTATCAATGACTTAGATGAAGGAATAGAGGGCATGCTCATCAAATTTGCAGATGACACCAAATTGGGAGGGGTTGCTAATATGCCAGAGGACAGGATCAAAATTCAAAATGACCTGGATAGATTGGAGAGCTGGGCCAGGGCGAACAAAATGAAATTCAACAGAGAGAAATGTAAGGTCCTACACTTAGGCAGAAATAATGGAATACAGAAATATAGGATGGGGGACACGTGGCTGGATAGCAGTACGTGTGAAAGGGATCTAGGAGTCTTCATAGACCACAAGCTGAACATGAGTCAGCAGTGTGATGCGGCAGCCAAGAAAGCCAATGCAATTCTCGGCTGCATCAACAGGAGTATGGTGTCTAGATCGAGGGAGGTACTGGTACCACTCTACTCTGCTTTGGTTAGACCCCATCTTGAATACTGTGTCCAGTTCTGGGCACCCCAATTCAAGAAGGATATTGACAAGCTGGAACAAGTCCAGAGGAGGGTGACCAAAATGGTGAGAGGCCTGGAAAACATGCCCTATGAGGATAGACTGAGAGAGCTGGGTATGTTTAGTCTGCAGAAAAGGAGGTTAAGAGGGGACATGATAGCCATGTTTAAATATTTGAAGGGATGCCACGTAGAGGAAGGAGGGGGCTTGTTTTCTGCTGCTCCAGAAACCAGGACAAGGAGCAATGGATTCAAGCTGCAGGAAAGGAGATTCCACCTGAACCTCAGGAAGAACTTCCTGACAGTCAGGGCTGTCCGGCAGTGGAATCTGCTGCCTCGGAGAGTAGTGGAGTCTCCTACCTTGGAGGTTTTTAAGCAGAGGCTTGATGGCCATCTGTCGGGAGTGCTTTGAGGGTGTTCCTGCATGACAGGGAGTTGGACTGGATGGCCCGTGTGGTCTCTTCCAACTCTACATTTCTATGATTCTATGATTCTATCATACTTTATATACTCACTTGGCTTTTTCTGTTGGGTACTACAGAAACTAGACAGCTATTTACTAGTTTGTATGAATTAAATCCCAAACATTTGTATTTAGTTTCTTTATTTTAACTGAAAGCAATTTTGAATGCTCAAGTTGGTGTTATTCTCGGTGGAATTGTGTAAGACCATTACATACTATGTAATTCTGCAAGTACAGTGCTACATAACGGATTCTGACTGCCCTCCCAAACCTCACTTACCAGTAGGCTGACATCATTGGGGGTCCATTCTCCTGTTGATCAAGAAGCAGCTGCTTGACATTCCCACCCTCTCCTGTGGGCAATCTTCAGCATGACAGGCAGAAAAAGAAACCCTGTTGCAAATTCTCTTTGTGCCAGAGATCTCTCGTGTGTGTGTGTGTGTGTGTGTGTGTGTGTGTGTGTGTACCTCAGGCAGCTGCTTCTCAATCAACAGGGGAATCGACCCCCATTGATCCCAGTGGATTCTACAAATGGAGCATAGGGGACTTTCATGGTCTCTACGTAGCCTCTAAAGTAGGGGCTACATTGGGGTCCTGAAAACGTAGCAGTTATGAATGTGTAACTGAAGGTCATATATTCATAACTGCCCAACATGATTCCAGACAATTTTTTCTATTTTACTTAATTTTTAATGCTTTAGTTTACTGATCTCATTAGTAATTTGTTACATGTTTTGATTTTTAGGCATCATGGTTGCAATTATGGATATAGTCATGCTGTGGAAATCCACTCACAGTCAGTGTGATTTAATCAGCTACAAACTAAGATCAGGATTGTAGGGTCATCTTTTCATGTTAAAGCATTTTCTATGGGGCTTTTACAGATATAAAACAATTCTTAGGTTGTGCTAACCCCATCATGAATTTCAATACTGTTCTGAGTTGCACTACTGCAAAGTGACTACAGGTGGTGTTTGAAAACTGCCTAAATATTTTTACATTCGTTTCCTCCATATTACTTACATCCATCATTAGCTTAATTCCAGTCATAATAGTACATTTATAATATCTTAAACTGTTATACAAAATATTCAGCTTGCACTGACAATTCATCATATCTCTACGCCATATATTACTGTGCAGATAGTGAAGTATGAAACTTAATACATTTCCTATCCTTGTTAACTACGTTAAGGCCATGTTAGGACAAAGGTGAATGATTTGTGTACAGGAAGCCCCCACTTTTCGATGTCCTGTTATCTGATGACTTGTTCTTTGCTCACTTCGAAATTAAGGACAAGTTCCATTAATTAATGGGGATTCTGTTCTTTCATCAGTTCTTCTTGCCTACGAAGGCCTGCTTGGTACTTGTGTACTGCTTGCAAAGCAAGCTGAGAAGGGGAAAAAGGCATTAAGCCTGCTGAGAAACTCTGCAAGCAACACGTGCACAGTCAGTCCCAAATGAGCCTCAGTAAGTCCTTCATGCTAACTCCAGTACAGTACATGGGTTCCATTTTTCAACCAAATTCTGTTTTCTAACAGTGCTCTGGGCCCTAACTTGTGAGATAACTAGGGGAAGCCTGTAATGTATGGAAAGACAGAGGTTATTTCACAAAGTTGCATACACAAATAATAAAAATTTCCCCTTAACATGAGATTATTTATTTGTGAATACAGTTGCAATAGTAGATATGTATCCCTTTAAAAACTAGAAAGCTTAATTAAACACTTACAAATGTCAATGTTTAAACTTCATAGCATAGTTTGATACATTTTTACCTCTAAATCATGAGAATAAATGAATGAAAAAAAAAAGGATGTGCAAGCCAGTCTTATGTATGTTTAATTCACAAGCCACTGATTCTAACAAGCTTGAAGCTGTTCCTACAGATTTCAAGGGGACTTTCCCAAGACTGCCCCAAAAATAATCAGTGCCGACACATAAAACACAGAAAAGGAAAAGGAAATTGTTACTTTGTGTGTAAAGGTGACACAAAATCAAGTCAAAATTAGGGGCATTTAACTGTATTTTTTGTAGATATACACATAATTAAGTACGCATCCTGTTTATTTCAGTGAAAGTTAAGAACATGTTTAAATATTTCATACTGAATTCAGTGTAACACTAAATTGCTGAATGTTGGCTGTATAGTGCAAACTGTTTTTTAATAATAATAATTTTTAATAATTAAAATAACTTCTGTAATTCAAAAAGTTAAACCTTTTTTCTTTGTGATCCTAAATATAGTTAAGAATTCTGTATTGCTAATCCTGTATTTTTAATCTATCTTTTGTTACCAAAATAAAGCACCTAATCTGAAAATCATGAAAGTGAAATATATTACTCAGTGATTCAAAAATATTCGTTCTATGCACCAGATCCTACATGATTCCTGTAGTGCAATCCACTTGCCTAAAGGTATTGTAGGGCCTCCACTTTTTGGGGGGAGGGAGTTGGGGTGCAGGACCCCCATGAAAATGGAAAAACTGCCAATATCTCTAGGGCTCCTACACCATATTTAACACACAAAAGAAGTACCTGTCCTGGCTGGGCCCAGCCATGTGCATGTTCCCTTGAGCACTCATTCACTTTCTTGGGTGGATGGGGAAAAGGGGATAGGATGGGGGAGTGGGAGGATAGAGGGTGCATGAGTTTCCAGGGCAGATGGAGGGAGTGCCACCATTGTAAGAGTATCTTCCATGGCCCTTTCCCACTGTCCTTCCCCTCCCTTCTGCTGCCATCCTGACCACCCTGGCTCTTTCCTCCTTCCTTCCCTCCTCCTGCTTCCTCCACCTGCCCTGAAGACCAGCACACCAACTGCCTCACACTTCCCCCATCCTGCCCCCTCTCCCCTCTCATTTGAATGAGGGAATGCACAACTGCACATCCTCTCTCCTCTTGCTATGCCATCCCACCCTTCTCCCCACCTGTGTGAGTGTGTGGGGGAATGCATATGCCCTCCCTCTTCACACTCCCTTTCCCCCCATCCACCCAAGTGAGTCAGGGAATGCATGCATGTGCCCTCCCTCCTCCCACTCCCCTGTCCCATCTCATCACCTTCCACCCACCCAAGAGAGTGAGCAAGGGAACACACATGCACACCCTCCCTTCTCAGACTTCCCCATCTCATTCTTCCCTCTGCCTGCACAAGTTAGTGAGCGAGCAAATGCATGTGCATATGCTTTCTTCTTGCACTCCCTTGTCCCGTTCCCTTCTCTATCCGCCTTACCACAAAAGTAAGTGAGGGAACACATGTGTGCAGCCTCCCTCCTCTCACTCACTCGTCCCATCCCCCTCCCAGTAGCCTGAGTGAGCAAGCAAGGGAATGCATGCATCCACTCTCCCTCCTCAATTTTCCGTTGTCTCATCCCCTTCCCCCACCCACAAGAGTGAGTGAGCACACCCACTCCCTCCTTATACTCCCCTAGTTCCATTCCCCCTTGTCCATGTGAGTGAATGAGGGAATGCACATGTGCACTCTCCCTTTTCGCGTTCCCCCATCCCATCCCCTTCCCCACCTGTGTGTGCAAGTGCACAAGGAAACGCATGCATGACTGAGCCCAGTAACACTGTCAGGTTGATTTCCTCCCAAAAGCCAAAGATCTGACAGCTGACTACGCCTGAGTTAACTGAACACAGCTCAAAATGTTCATTCTGGGATGACTGGAGGAACAAGCCACTACCTATAATACTACCTGTGAATAATTACATCCATGAAAGTAAAACCTGCAGATGTGGAGGGATTCCTGTAACACCGTGCTCCACTGTGCACAGCTTATTTCATTCCTCTATGTAGCTCCTTATGCCACCTGGAAATTGGCTCTGGAGAGTTCCCCAATGCCCTGTAGCACATTTTTGGGGTATACAGTGGGCTATAGTAGGGAAGGCTATCAAACTTTTCTGATACTACCAATAAAATGACACCTGCCATGACACCTGCCAGCGAAGAACCATTCCTTTGGATTCTGGCCCATGTCTCTATTCAGAAGTAACACTCTAAGTTCAATGGGATGTGCTCTCATAAGACTAGGTAAGACTTAGACAACCAGATTTTGCAAGCAGTTTCAACAGACGTTTTCCCCTATCAGTTTTGATAGTTTTTGACTAGCAACCAGTATAACTCAAATGACCAGCTGTTTCTGCCCTACTAAACATAGCTTTTTCAAGTAGACAACGGATACATTTTAGATAATTGAAAAGGGATTTCTGTTCATTAGCAGTCTTACATTCTCTGTGTCTTTTTTTTTTGTTAAACACATTGAACTTTGTAAAAAAAGGATGAACATCAGGAAAATAGACCTACAATCATCCCTCCACATTCCCTAGAGTTAGGGGCACAGGACCCCTGTGAAAGTAGAAAAGTCATGAATAACTCTAGGCCTCCAAACCATATTTAACACACAAAAAAGTATGATTATCATATTCAACCCACCATGGATTCCTTTGAGGCATCAGGGTTCCTTCACAAGGCAGAAGTGAGGCTGACTGCCAACTCCACTGCTGCCCCACACCATTTTTAATAGGGACTTACAAGACTCGTTCGCAGTTTCTCAGTCTCATAAGGCTTGCAGTCCCTATTAAAAATGGCATAGGGAGGCAGCAGAGATGACAGCAAATAATCCATGAATAATCAAATCCGCAAAAGTGAAAGCTGCAAATGTTGAGGGCTGACTGTATTTCTGAACAATGATCATGACCTGGTAGACTATGAAAGTGTAATCTCTTTACATCTTTGTTTCCACACACACATGGACAGAAGAGTTAGGGAAGCTCTTCTCCGTTTATATTTAATCCCCCCAGTTCTACTGTATTGATGTTCAACCCAAAACAGCTTATACCACGCTGAAATACATACGAAGATATAATTTAGCAATGTTCAAAACATATCCCACACCTCATTCCACTCCATATCTGTTGTCTTAAACTCTTTTTCATGCAGAATGCTCTGGGAATAAAAGATAATCTCATAATGCAATTATGGTCTCTAGTGTTTCTGATCATTTTCTGTCATATATTGTCTCTTAGGAAAATCTAATACTGTTAATTGTATAAGATTATGAAGAAAAATGTCAGGAGTGTACATACAAAACAAGAGGTTTTATAAATGAAGCACATAGCAAGGCTTTGACAACCCAGGCATTTGATTTCCAGGACTTTTTGAAATCTGATGCTCATATGTAGGAATCTTATGCGTTTGTTCAGAAGTGTGCAGAATTGGTGTTAAAAGTTTTAGCATTGGCTCCTACAATATTAGTATTGGAAACTAAGAATTCCATTGTTTTTTCACCCCAGCTAAAGTTGTTTTTTTGAAACCAACAGCTCAAGGCCATGATAATCCCCTAGAAAACTGGATAAAATATACATTTAAATTGCTTGTCGTGCTGTAGGACAGCATGCAGCTATGATTGATTCTACTTTTTTCCTCCTTATGCTGATCCTGACTGTATAATTTATGTTACTCTGCTTGCTTGGGGGTCCCTTAGGGACACCTAAATACGCTCTCAATTATACAAGTTGGGGAAATTAGTCAAAGAGCACAAGCTAGCAATGCGAGAGGCAAGGCAACGAAGTGGAATCTTTTACCCAATGTTTACGGGGTCAGGCCCAGTCAAAAATGAGACAAATTGTTCAAATTTAAGTATTTTATTGACATAGATGTTAAAGTCCATACAACCACTCAGCTGCACTCACTCCAACAAGCACACAAGACTATAGAAAGTTAAAGTCCATACAATCACTCAGCTGCACTCACTCCAACAAGCATACAAGACTATAGAAAGTTAAAAGAGGTGAAAATTAGGAGAGAGAGAGAGACATAAGGGTTTGATTTAACAGCGTATCAATCCAGAAGTCTTCAGCTGGGAGAAAACGATCTCAGCCACGCCTTTAGAGGCTGAGGGGAGCTTCCTGGTTTGCAGATCTGAGAGAACTCCTAACTCCAAAACTCCCAACTCCAAAACCAAACTCCCCAAAAACTCCAAAAAGAAGAAAAGGGCCTAGTTATAGAGCTGACCCATGTCCTGGGGAAAACAGATGGCAGCAGTTTTTATTAAGATGGATTTCAGCTTTTGTAGTTCAAAGAAAATAAAACCAAACATCCTTGTAGTTTCCTGGAAGATGAGTATCTCATCTGAGATGCATACCTCAAAGTGTCAAATTCCAGGCTGTTTGCATTGTTTATTTGTTCCCAGAGAGTTATTGCCTCCTGATCACTGCTGAAAATCCATTCAAGTGGCCTTTGAGCCATTTGCAAGATTTACCCAGGATGTGACAGAAAACAGCTACTCTTTTGATCTATCTCCATAGCCTTACTGCCTACGTGTCCTTCCAGTATATTTCTATGGCTCACTATGTTTGATATAAAATAATTAGGATCCTCAGGACATAGTTTTTAGGTATGTTAGGGGGCTTACACTTAGATGTTATTTTCTTCCGCAGACTATTTATATTCAATAATAGTTTTTTCCCCTAGTTATATTAGAATTTTTTTTTCTTGTGGCCATGGTAAATGTTGCTGTAGCATTCAGTCAGTACAATGGATATTTCCCTCTCTCTCCTTCCCTTCCCTGTCCTCTGTGCTGTAGGGAATTCCCTGCTTCTGGGACAGATTTTCAGGGTGAATTGGAGTCTGCAGTAGGGATTGTTTTTCTCCTGTTACAGAAAGTTATTTTGTCAGTTGATACTGAAACCTGGCCACAGACATCTGTTTTCATCTGGTCTTAAGGCTAAGGGTAAATATTTTATGTTTAATATTGTAATGCAATTAAAATTGTAATTGCAAACCTCTAATATTAAAATGAGTTTGTGATATTCTTTGCTGTCCTTCTCAGAGATTTTAAAATATCCAAACCACATTTCTGTTTTCCTGGACTCTTTTCTGGCAATTTCTGGCACCTACTGCAGCGTTTTATTCCCACCCTCCAACGAGTTTCTTTTCAATTCAGAGACATACAGTATTGGAGATAAAAAGTCTCCTCCTCCTCCCCTCTCTTTCTCTCTATAAGAGTTTTAGTTCCATTGTGCATCAGTGCATCAGTGAAATGGCACCTTTGCATATAGTACTGTAACTGTGAAGAAAAAATTAAAAAGAGAGCAGAAAACGTGCCCTTCAAATCACAGTACAAACTCAGCAAATCATGACCTACTTTTTAAAAAACTCTTAAAGACTCCTAGTGCAGATCCAAGAAATCACTATAAACAGCCCTCCAAAATAATGGAACAGTGGACATGAAGGTGACAACAACTGACAAAACCCAGGGAGCTGTATTGCAAGAACTCACATTTCTTTAGACCAATTTGGAAGAGCCCAGTCTTGTCAATTTCCTTTCTCCCTGAAAACTCTACACTTTCTGTAGCAACAAGTAGTATCTAAAATTGAAAGTGAAAAATATTAAATGCTTTTATAAGCTTATGAATAATGTTTTTGATACCATTTTGTACATCTTGTTATACTCTTTTATAGCGTAAACTTCTATTTGAGTTCAGACGAGCTTTGTGAAGGTAAAGAAGTCCAAGAATAACATAAATAACATAAATGACTTAATCTTTACTCAGTGTCTCCAGAAAAGCATAAACCAGTGGTTTTAAAACTTTGTTTCCCACATGTTATTGGATCAACCCCCACAAATCAAAGGCACTGTGGCCAATGGCTAGGGATTCTGACACTTTTAGTTTAACAGCATTTAGATACCAAAGTCTGGGAACTACTGCCACAGACACTCCAAAGAGTTTAGCTGTACAATCTATACAGAAAAAGATACAGTTTAGTTCAGTGACCTTAATGCCAAAAGATGGATAGCTTAAAAAACTGAAAGGGAACTCACTGATTTGACAAAAATATAATCCATTTTATTAATAAAAAAAAGTCATAGTGTGTTAACTTGCTGAGGCAACAAAGCATACTGTACAAAAGAGAAGAATAAAACGCTGATTTTCATGTTATGTGCCTTTAAGTCATTTCAATTTAGGATGACACAAGGG
Source organism: Ctenosaura bakeri (assembly GCA_948474755.1). NCBI lineage: Eukaryota > Metazoa > Chordata > Lepidosauria > Squamata > Iguanidae > Ctenosaura > Ctenosaura bakeri. Next base: position 68,298 of record CAOLHI010002651.1, on the reverse strand, counting down.
GACCCTATCATGGAATTTTCTTGGCAAGATTTGTTCAGAGGGGGTTTGCCATTGCTCTCCTTTGAGACTAAGAGAGTGTAACAAGGTCTTCCAGTGGATTTCTATGGCTAAGCAGGAATTTGAAATCCATTCTCCTGTAGTTCAGCACTTCAGCACTACACCACATTGGCTCTTTTACGAAAACATAGAAAAGTTTATTTCATGCTCAACAGCTTTGTTTAAGATAATGTAGATTCCTTACTAAATTGTTAGAAAAAAGTTAGCAATGAAAAACTAAAATTAAAAGACAGAAAAGTAATGTATATTATTTGCATAAGTAGTTTTGATAATCATTGAATCTGCTGATTAACCAAATGGCTCATCACATAGTTGAATTGTTGTATTATGGAATATTCACGTCCCTGTGACTTCTTGTGAAAAGCCCTCTGCCTTCACAAGCTTTTTATCCCTCTCCGATGGCTTATAGTCCAGCATACTCAAAGTCTTGAGATTTGACGAAGAGACCCTTTTTTGTGTTCCACCATACACTGAAACTAGACTGGCTGCAGCATGAGGGAGAGGTTTTTGGTTAAAGGCTGCACCTCAGCTGTGGAACTTTTTTCTGCAACAGGTTCATAATCTTCCCTTCTAGTTTTCCATTGTCTAGTCAAGACAATGTTATTTAGCTGAGCTTTCCAGAAAATCAAAAGCAAACTTCAAAAAGCTGATGTAAAGCTCAACCATAAGAAATCTATATTTTAAGCACATATTTGGGTGTGCAAGTCTGTTTTGTGTGCTTATTTTTCAATATTTTAATCATATGTTACTATGTTTAGTCTTTATATTACTATGTTTATTTTATTTATACCTATCCATGTTCTGATCTTTACTGAGTCTTTTTTGCACAGTGACAGGTTAAATATTTTGCACATATTCTTTCAACGCTCTCTATTCTACGTGTTTTTTATCTGAAGTATTTTTAAAAGAGGTTGCTGTGTTAGTCTGTATCAGTATAAAAAGAAGGATGGGGGGAGTCTTGTGGCATCTTTAAGACTAACAAATGTAGTTTAGCACAATCTTTTGCTGATTACAATCTACTTCCTCAGAGTATAGTACATTATTCAGGCCTCTTCCCTTTTTCCTTTCCTTCTCCTTTATTTGAAGTTAAGTTCCACGAAGTTCAACCGAGCTTACTTCAAAATAAATGGGCATAGGATCAAAACTTTTACATCATAATGAGTAAAAAACAAAACAAAACAAAAATAACCAGACTAGAGCAAGGACATTCATTAAGTGTTCTGTCATGAAGCTCTGTCACTAGAACCAAGGAAACTAACAATATGAACAGAACTGTCACTTTTGTTGCTGAGAAAACGTTAACATTAATAACAAACAGCTAACTTTTCAAGGTAGTAACACATGGTTGTAACTCCAATGAGGCTGCTGAAATAATCAGGGACGATATGTTGCAATCGTCCAGTAAAACAATAGGATTCTATTAGAGCATAAAGCCCCAATAGAATCCTACTGGGGCATTATGCTAGCAGATCTGCTTTTTACAGTATTGTTCAAGGAGTTATCTCATAGATCTTTACACAAGAGGCTTGATGAGCAACACAGTAGCTGCTGGATAGCATGAATCACAGTTCTCCCCTGACCCAAACAACCAATAAAAAAAGTGACAGAACTGGGGATTTTTAAAGCTTAGAAACACTGTCAGATACAAACTCCCTTTGCTCTCCTGGTCCAGCAACTTCAGTAGGTTACTTGGCAAACAATGAAAATGTGTTGTGGGTGATGTCTTCCCACAGCTCTTCTATGTACTAGCTTTGGGAAAGAGGGTGTTGGAGAGTTCTTGGAAGGAGCCAGTGCCCAATAAAGAAGTGTTGTCTTAGCTGACCAAAGGCATATTGGCTACTTCTCAAGACAAGTTTCCTGTCTAGCTTCCCCTATCTCATCTTGGCAGGACAAATACACTTGGCCATTGTATGCCCTCTGGTGTTTTACTGGCAAAAAGGTAGGGCTGCAGGGGGAAAACTGTTACCCTGTGTGTTTGGGGGTCCTGGGAGGGGAGCCCAGATTGCCAAATAAAATACCAATTGGGGGAAATTAGCTGGAGCATTCTCTTGGCTAAGCGAGAGGCAGGGTAACTTTAGCAAGATCTTTAACCCAATGTATACAGCGGCGGGTCAGACAGCAGCTAGACAAGGTTTTTCCAGTAACAAACAATTCTTTATTAAAGACAAAAACACGAAAGACAAGACATAAACTAACTAGCTGGGAAAGAGAAACGGAGATTTGTTCGGGAGAGGCAATACGACACCTGGTCTCGTAGTCCTGTAGAAGAGTGGGGTTCCGGGGAAGAAAGCTCAGCATGGGGAGCTGAGGGGAGTTTCCTTAGACAACCGGTGGCAGGGTGGGATGGAAGTCCAAAGTAGTCCGAAGACCGTTTGGAAACGTGAGGTTTTTATAGGGGAGTTTGTGCCTATCGGCTATGGCAAACCAGGTGAAAACAAAAGGAGTTGTGGCGCTAGACAAAGGATTTGGAAAGGTCAAGTTTAACATGATTGGATTTGCTCTTGATGAGAACAGTGTGGCCGGTACGTTGATGGCCCAACATAAAAGAGTGGCTTGGCTGAGAGCCGTGCAGCTATTGTGGATTTTGTGGCTGGAAGTTCCCAGAAGCTACGAGTGAGGCTGGGGTTGCTGGCCTCAATAGAGTCTGGAATGCAAAACCATTAGTGGCCGCACTCTGTCCGTGCTTGTCTGGAGAACCTTGCAAACACGTGGAGTGGGGTGACTGAAAGCCGTCCAGCTAAGGCCGAATTGGTTGATATCAAGATGATATCTGGGGTCCTCACTCACAGTGCCATAGCGGAAGTAACAAAACCACAAGAAATCCTTCAAGAGGGGTACAGAATTATCTGTGGTGTGGAAAGAAAAAATAAGCATAGAGCTTCTTTCTGCTCTATTAATACTAGGAGCCATCCAAAGAAGTCAATTTGTGAGAGATTCAGTACCAATAAAAGGAGGTTCTCCACACAGTATATAATTAAGGGTATGAAATTCACTTCCTCAGAATGTGATGATAGCCCCCAAGTCTAATGTGGGGGAAGGATGGGGTGAAGAGTGGAAAAGAGAGATTGGGAAAAAGAGACAGAGAGAAAGAAAGGGAAAAAGAAAGCTAGCTAGCTTTCTGGCACCCAGATCAGGTGTAACAAAGGGCCTCTCCTTCAGAAGATTATCTCTTTCAAGGTACAGTTGTTGAAGTGAAAATCTCATCAGCTCTAGACAGCATAGTCAATGGCAAGGGATTCTGGGAGATGCAACAACAACTGCAGGGCCACACAATTCTCACTGGATGTACACTGTTGAGAAGTTTATACCAGGACTGCTGTGTCACTGTGTTAAGATAACAATATGTCTCTGGCATCTTTCAGAGTGGTCGCAGTCTGTAAAGGCTTATTTCTCCATGAAAAAGTTACGTGTATGTCAAGAGTGCCTGCACTATACAGTCAACTATCACAGCTCTGTCCTAGGGAATCCTAAGAACTGTAGTTTGGTAAGACTGTTATCACGGTTATGATATGTCTGGTGAGAGCACTAGATATCCTTTTGATAACAAATAATTTGGCCTTTGCTTGACCTTTCTCTGCCACCCTACTCCACGTGTTTGCAGAGGTCCACCGGACAAGCACGTATTAGGCGCGGCTGTTAATGGTTGTACATTCCAAACCTCATTTAGGCAGGCAACTTAAGCCTCTCCGATGCTTCAGGGAAGAACCTTCTTGCAAACTGGCCTTGCTCAGCGCGACTTTACAAAGACGCACGGTCAAGTGCCGAGCCATTCCTTTATGTTGAGCCATTTGCATACTGGCCATACTGTTGTCATCGAGCGCTAAGCCCATCATGTAAAACTTGACCTTTTCCAACTCCTTTGTCCAGCTCCAAAATTCCTTTGTTCTCACCAAGCATGGCATAGCCTGTAGGTAAAATCCGCCCTATAAAAAGTCCCCACTTTCGGGACTACCTTGGAACACTTTGGATCACTCTGGGCTTCCATCTAGTCCTGCTGCCGCTCTGTCCAGTTCCCTATAACTGAGTCTGCCTCCCTCCTTGGAACACTCCGGACTGCTTGGATCACTTTGGACTCCCATCCCGCCTTGCTGTCGGTTTGTCCAGTAAGCTCCCCTCAGCGAACTGCGCTGAGCTTTCTTTCCCTCAACCTCATCTTCTCTCCAGGACTACGAGACCAGGTGTTGTATTACCCACTCCCCAAAAGCTCTCCATTTCCATTTCTAGTTAGCTGTGTGCATGTGGTGTCTTTTATGTCGTTTGTCCTCAATAAATGTTATTTTTGTTACTTTAAAACTTGTCTGACTACGCTCTCTGACCTGAAGCTGTAGACATAGGGTAAAAGATCCTAGCTAAAGTTACCCTGCCTCTTGTTAGCTTAAGAGAGTGCTCGAGACTAATTTCCCCATCTTGTGTTGTTGTTTGGCTATTTGGGCGCCCCTCCTGGGACCCCCAACATACAGGGTAACAAGACCCTTTGAATTCTGTGCACAAATGCCCTAGTGATCTCTTCCAAAAACTTCTGCTAAACACTTCACCAAATTACAAATCCCAGAATTTAGGATGAAGCAATGGCTGATAGAGTAGTATGAAACTGACACAACTGTCTGGGACAAATACCCCCAGCAGTTATTTTTTTAGGATGCTGGAAGACATTACGTCACTACTGTTGAGAAGGACTGCATGGGGAGAACTCTAGTAGGTTGGGAGCCTAATTTTTTTTGCCCCAGGATTTTCTAGAGACTATATGTATTTCCCCCTCCCCCCAAAAGAGGAGGAAATGGAAAGAAAATAACTAATAAAATACATAGCTTCAAGGTCACTCCAGGTTTTGAAAATCAGATTTTTAAAATGCTTTATAGAATAGTGAACTGTACAACTTATTTAAAAGGTGAATTGCTGCTCCTGAAAGTTTCCAGGAAGTACAGTTCACCCTTTTTGAGAGAAAAAGGGTGACTTGCACAGGAGCAGTTGGACAGCTGGGGGAGGATTAAAAAAAAAGACTTGGGAATCACATGCATCCCAAAGACTGCACTTGGCCCACACCGTTCTACATAGTTCAAAAATACTGTTCAAAATGTGTTTGTTTTTGGAGAAACAGAAAAAAACCTCCACTGCAAAACATGATATTGTAAATTCCTTGTGCTGACAATAAACAGCATCAAGAGGATCTCACCCTACGCTTAAAGTCAAGTTGATTCAAGTTCCCAAGTCCCACTAGCCTTAAATGGAATGCAGAAAAGCATATGCAAAAGTAGGCTGTGATTGCACCACAATAGTCACCAAAGATCTGGCTGTCAACAGGATATTACAGATACGAAGAGAAATGCAGAAATTTCTCTGAAAGAGTACCTCTAAAATTTCATCTGTCACTTCAGGATGAGATAAGGCTTGATGCTGAGCAGCAGTGTGTAAATGATTCTGAGCTACTGCAATATCAGATAAGATTCTTTTTATAAAAGTCCCATATCAAAAGTATCTCTGCACAACATATTTAAGAGGTCTGTTAATTTTTCACTAACCAACATGTCAAGTAAGCAAAACTGATTTTAACTTTGACCTTAAAGAAATCAATTGCCAACTTCATTTCTTATACAGATATTGAGGAACCTCTCTGTAACAATATTCCTAGAGTGGTGAGGGACCACTGAACTGCAACTCCCATTTCCCTTAATTACTGGCTACACCAGGTAGGTCTGATGGGAGTTGCAGTCCAACATTACCTGGAAGACCATGTTTCCACCCCATCTTAAAAGAATTCTATGCCCAGAATATTTGACACCCATCTGTTTCATTGCACAATTCTACCGTTGTCCTGCTTGGTATTTTCATATTCCCTTATTGTAGTGGAATTGAGATAGAGACCCACGGTTTTAGAAAAAAGATTTATTGTGCACAATGTCCCAGTGAGATACCTCTCAAAAGTCTGGGCCCCGCCTCCTTACATTCAGAGCATTTTATACATCTCCAATACAAATACATCACATGTCCAAAAAGAGAAACTGACAGGTACAAATGGTTCCTACCATTCTCTTGCCTAATCTTACTAATGTTGCAAAGTAAGGGAAGCTTTGCGAGGCACATTCCATCCTCCCTAACATTCTATCTCACAGAGTACCATTGTATTCCGTTCAAACACAGAGAGATTTCAATTGCAGAGGAAATTAACTAATTTTCCTCACTTCCTGAGGTCATCTAGGCTGACCCACTTTATTATAAGAATGCACACCAGTCGGGAAGTATTTCAAAGGGGTACAAGTCGCTCTGTTTTGCCAGTTCTTCCGTAACTCTGGGAAAGGAATCGCTGCAGGCCTGTTGTCCAACGTCAGAAACGCACTCTTTGAGAGTTTCTAGGGCAAATTTAATACCCGTTTTCACCTTTCTGGTTATCCCAAGGACAAAGCTATTCTAAAAACGCCTCAGCTGCACAGTGTGAACTTCGCCAGAGCCCAAACACCGTCAACCGGGCAGCATAAAACCACGCCAGGAAGGGGGTTTTGCTATCAATCCTGCCCTCGCCTCTGCGGCTCATACACGTGGGATTCGGGGTGCCACCATTACTCCTTGTCGTTGTCATTATTCCTACTGGAACCAACAAACGCGAGGCAGCTCTCCCCTGAGACCCCTCAAGGTAGCGTCGGCGCCCCGCCTTTTTTTTTTTAAAGCCACTCACCGCCCCGCTTCGCGTCCGAGGTTATCTGCCTCTTTTACAACCGGCTCAACCCCCGAAGGCAGAAACAAAATATTTACTCTCAAACGACAAGGAGGCAAATGGCACGGCGAAGGGAGGCGGGCGGAGAGGCAGGAGCGCCCCAGAGACTGGAGAAGAGCCGGCGGGCGGGGCGAGGGAGGGAGGGAGGGAGTAGCGCGAGCGATTGGCGCAGGAGCCGAACCAATGGAGCCGCGCGCCTTTCGGAGGATCGAAGGGAGGAGGGGTGTAACATGCAACGGTCGCTGGCCAACCGCCGGGCTGGTGTGTAGCCTCGCGAGCCAATGGCCGTTGGGTTCGGCCCCCCTTTCTCTGATCGCTCCAGTGAGGCGGGGGAGGGAGGCGAGTAGAGAGAATCCCTTCGCTATCCGGGCTTCGCTTTGCCCCCGTTTTCATTCCTTTTTCTTTCCCCCTTTTCCGAACCCCACGCTAGGAATGGGGGACGGAGGGTGGACGCGAGAAGGGATCCGAAGGACTGGGGCTTCCGGGGGAGAAGTTATACGTGAATTAGGCGCCTTATTTTCCAACGTTTTACTGTTATCTGTTCTTAATTTTTGAAAAACAAGACCCCAGTCCTTAAAACATGGAATACGGTTCGAAGACACTCGTCCTCCTTTTGGGGTGGCTGTGACGCTACGACCCCTCTACCTCACCCCTCCCCCCGCCCTCAGAACTGCGGGAGGCGGGAGAAGAGAAGTGAAGGGAGATTATCCTGTGAGGAAATGGAGGGACCCTCCGCGGCAGAGGGGGAGCTGTCCCTTTTCACCGTCAAACATGAGCTGAGGAACGGTGAGTGCATGGCGGCGTCAGGGCTGGAGAAGCGGGAAGAAATTACGGGGGGGGAGAGGAGGGCGAACGAACGGGAAGTACACGAGGAATCCCGCTAAGAAATGCGGGGGGGGGGGAAGAGACGAGGTTCTGGACTGTCGAGTGGGGTAGAGTCATGAAGGGCTGAAAGTGTGGGGTTGGAATGGCAGAGGGAGGGAAGGAGGGAGGGGACTGACTGGGTTGCGGACGTGTGGAAAAAAACACGTTGGGGGAGACCCAGAAGAAAAAGAGGGGGAGCTGCAGAGACGGAGTGGGGTGCGTCGTCGGGCGACTCGCGAGGAGGAGGGTGTTGACGGTCTGAGGAAGGGGCGGCGACGAAGGCCCAGAAGGAGGACTCGGAGAAGGGATGGAGGGCATGGGATGGAGGAAGAGGGCTTGGGAAAACGCCACGGGGGGGGGCAAGTTGGCAGCGGTGAATGAGGGGAAAGGGTTTTGCGGGAGAGAGAGGGACGAAAGCGGGTAACAAGGAGATTCCTCAGCTGGAGGAGAGGCCAACAATTCCGAGACTTCTACTGGGGGAACTAGGAGGGCTAATTCGGTGCTAGAGGTCAGGACATCCACGTCCTTCTGCCAGTTTTGTAACGGTCTTCTGGATCAGGGTGTGTTGTCCCCCGCGTATTATACCCCCACCCCGTTTTTTCCTGATTCTTCTGTGGTTCAAAATGCTGTACGTCTTTGTTCATCCTCTTGCGCTGTGTGCGGTAAGGAGAGCAGTTAGTAGATTATGAAAGAACTTAATAGCGTGCTCCTCCTCCTCCGTTAATGTTGGTACATGAGCTTTTAAATGGTTTGCTAAAGCTTGCAGGGCAATCCATTGCTCAACAGAAAGTGCCTACTGACCTTCCTAGGATATGAACTGATGCTTTTTTCAGTTTTTACAAATATAGAACAGTACAGAAGATGAGATGGTTAGTCCAATAAAATCAAGTCACTTATATAAATATGGACCTAGATGACTTTGTAGCCTAATATTTTGTGGACATGTGAAAGAAACCACTGATAGAGACATGAGACTCGTGTTCCTTGAAAGGTGAGAAGATGGCGGGTCAGTTTTCATAGCCTAATCAAAAAAAGAGAGTGCAAATTGTTCCATAAATTTTCTAGAGACAGAGATGCCTTGCCTACAGTGGCTCAGGGGTTTGCAGTATGATCTTTGTGATGCTGCTTTTAAGGCTGGTCCGGAAGCAGCAGGCACTTTTGCTGAACTTCTGAGTAGGGCAATATGTTCTTGACACATAACAACTTTGCTTAAGAAATTGCACTAGTTATTCGCTATCTGGCTAAGTTTAAGGATTTATTGCTTTTATAGAAAGCTGTAACAAACTTGGGACCAGTCTACTTGAGAAGAATAGCTTCTCCCTCATTCAGTCCTTGAAGTCATCTGGAGAGGCCATCATGCTAGTGGATATTTTCCGCAGTATTTTCCATTGTGACACTTCCTGTGTGGAATACTATTTTCTCTGATACAGTCATTCCTCCACATTTGCTAGAGTTAGGGGCAGAGGACTCCCATGAAAGTGAAAAAAATGTGAATAACGCCAGGCCCTGTCAAACCATATATAACACAGAAAAAAGGTGTGATCAGTGTATTCAACCCATGTGGATTCCTTTGAGACATCAGGATTCCTTCATATGGCAGAAGTGGGTGGCTGGTGGGGCTTACTGCCACCTCCACTGCTGCCCCACACCATTTTTAATAGGGACTTACTAGCCTCGTTCACAGTTTCAGTCTCACGAGGCTTGCAGTCCCTATTAAAAATGGCATAGGGCAGCAGCAGAGGTGACAGAAAACAATCTGTGAATAGTCAAATCTGCAAAACTGAAACCTGCAAATGTGGAGGGCTGACTGTATTTGACATATTCAACAAATGGTTACTTTCAGATGTATGTTGAAAATTTAGCAATTTTAGCAATTCTGTATAGCATTTTCTCTACAAAGTCTAGCAGGCCATCTATTTAATAGGCAATGTAAATGTTGTTTTTTAATTTTGTGTTCTTGTTATATTTTATGTTTTGTTGTTGTTGTTGTGTGCCTTTGAGTAATTTCTGACTTATGGCAACCATAAGGCAAATCTATTGTAGGTTATCTTGGCAGAATTTGTCCAGAGTGAGTTTTCCCTTGCCTTTCACTGAGGCTGAGAGAGTGTGACTTGTCAAAGTTCACCCGTTGGGTTTCCATGGCTGAGCAGAGATTCAAACCTTCATCTCCCGATGTCCTGGTCCAACACTCAAACCATTACACCAAACTGGCTCTTATTGTTGTACATGTCTTTATAGTCTTTAGATTTAAGAGTTAATAAATAAAGAATAAATAATAAGAGTTAATAAATAGATAATAAATAAAGAGTTAATAATGCATATTGTCCATAATATATAAATAAGTTTCTATGGATGTATCCAGCTTAGTTTATTGCAGCAAAGCCAGCCAAGAGCCTTGTGGTACCTTAAACACTGGTAAACTTTATTTTGCATACTTTTTTGTAGCTCATTTCTTCAGATGCTTCTTGCTATCATAGAATTGTACAGTTTGAAAGGGACTACAAGGACCATCTACTTCAACCTCCTGCCAATGCAGAAATCCACGGCTAAGGCATTCCTTAGAAGTGACCATCCAGTCTCTTTTGAAAAGCTCCAACAGAGAGTCCATCACATGCCAACACAGTCTGTTCCACTGTTTACCACATTCCAACATACTGCCTACACTGTTATAATACTATATCCACTTTAACTGCCATGGAAGCATCCTGTGGAATTCTGGGGTTTATAGTTAGTGAGGCCTGAGAGCTCTCTGGTTGACACTTCTAAATACCATCTGTAAACTTCAAGTCCTAGTATTCCATAGGGTGATCCCATAGCAATTAAAATGGAATATAGCACTGTAACAGTGTGGTGTGATAATGCCCAAAGTCTGTTCTACAAACAGCTCTGACTGTCAGGAAGATTTTCATAGTATTTAGATGGAATTTCCTTTCTTGTAATTTGAATCCATTGGGTTGGTCTCATCTGCTGGAACAACAAAAATAAGTGTGTTCCATCTTTCATATAATAGCCTTTCAGATAGATATTTAAGCTGTTATATTGTCTCCCATCCTGCTCTTCTTCAACATAAACATCTCTAACTCTCTTAATTGTTCCTCATAAGGTTTGGTTTCCAGAATCTTTGCCATCTTGTTTTTTTTTGATTGTTAAAAATTCTACAAAAACAAACATATCTAAAAACCAGTGCATCTGAGATCTGGTACAGTGAGTTTCTGGTATATTGAGTTGATGTTTTGTGACTATCCAAATAAGAAATCATCATCTGACTCAATTATGACTCAATTATAATAAAGTATTTTTCCAAAACTCAACATGGGAGGAAGGGGAGGTGAGAAGACTGGTATTTTTGTTTGCATAACTAATAAACTTGTACCAAGTCTCAGAATTTAGAGTGGTCTTGGTTATCTCTTGTAGTCCTTAGTTTTTTAGTTAATTTATCAGGAACATGATGTTCCACACTCTAAGAAAGTGAAAGAGCATTTAAGCTTTGCCAGTTTTGTGCAATCTCTAAATGTGCTGCCAGACACAAATGCATGGTCAGTCCTTTATAAGAAATAGATTCATTTCCGTTACAGAAAAGAGATAGTAGTCCCAACTCTAGTGATCAATTTTTTTTTGTGATTCTTTACCATCTTGTGCATTTATTATTTATTTGGTTTATAGCCTGCCTTTTTCTTAAAATGGGACCCTAATTTGTGTCCTCCTCTAGACTTGTTCCAGTTTGTCAATATCCTTTCTAAACTATGGTGCCCAGAACTGGGTATGGAGCTCCAGGTGAGGTCATACCAAAAGAGAAGAGAGTGGTACTGTTATTTCTCTGATGTGGAAACTGCAGTTTTATTGATGCAGCAAAAAAATAATATTTTATTAACGTTGGCCAAGTTCTCTGAATTGTTAAAATAATCTTGAACCCCAGTTCCCTCTTTTGAGGTATTAGCTCCCTCTTCCAGTTAGATGCCATCTGCAAATGCTATGAGCATGCCATCTGTTCTTTCATCCCAGCCATTTATAAATATGTGGAACAGGGCTGGGAACAGGGCTGTCCAACTTTCGCTTCCCTCCAGAATGTTGTATATTACTGACCTTTTTCACTGAACACCACTCGTGTGTGTGACAACAGTTCTCACATTTTGATGGGGAAAAATGGGAGTCAATTTTCTGTCCCAAGGACTCTATGGAAGCCACAGAAACTGTCAAAAATGCCTCGCTAATGAAAAAAACTAAAATCGGAAGTTGCTGGAAGTTAACTTCTCCATTTGAGAACTTTTTGTTTATGGTGGTGGGGAGGCTCTAGTCTGTTTTATGTAGATCTGCTCTTCTTGGAGGCTTCCAGGAGTGGCATTTCATACTCTTTTTGAAATGAAACTTTTAAAGATTTCTCTTTCTTTCTTTCTTTCTTTCTTTCTTTCTTTCTTTCTTTCTTTCTTTTTTGAAACATGGGTTGTCTCAACAGTATTTTTCTCCCTCCCTAGATATGCAATATGTACTTGACTTGCAAGCAAATCTGAGAGTAAGAGGTAGTTGTATGCTGGTTTAGTGCCTTGATTTTAATTAACAATAGCCCTAATATTTCACAGATTGATGCAGTATTCTAATGATGCAGTATCAATCACTGAACTGTATGACCTAAGGTTTAAAAATGTTTTTGGTAGACATATTGACTTTTAGAATTTAAAATATGAAGATAGCTCTGCCTGGATTGATTTAGATCTGCTATTACAGTATATTCAGGTCTCTAATTTTCATCCTTTATTCTTAATAGCAAGTAATATAAATTCAAGAATAGGGCAAAATAATTGTACAATAGGTGAGAAAATAGGTCTTGTACTGGAAGACATTATTTATTTTCCTGTGGGAAATTCTAGAGATCCTGGGTTTAACAAAATTGCCCAGTCCAGTTTGAAATTTTTTTTTATATAAAGTTCTACTTCTTTATATGCTTGCAAAGGGATCTTGTAGCACCTTTGAGACTAACTGAGGGAAAGAAATTGGTAGCAAAACTTTTGTCCACTTATGTCTCCTTCATCAGATGCATGGAGTGTAGTGCTTAGGAACAGATCTTTTTGAGGAGGCTCTAAGTGTGAATAACAGTAGAAATGCAAACTTGTGGGTATAGTGATTATAGTATAGTAATGATGGCTATTGGGAGACAAAGGAAGGAGGAAAGATGTTGCCTAAAGTCAAGGTGAGTACATAACCATATGAATGTTAGAAGATACTATTGGAATTTAGTGTGATGCTGACTGGAAACCAGAAAGAAGTCAAAAGAGCCCTTATGAGGCTGGGGTGATAATTAGTGTACCGGGAAACCCTGGTGGACCCACTAGTGGACCAGTTCTGCTGTTTCTCTTTCCAATCTTTCTTTTTAAGTTTTTTTCCCCCATGGACTGGCATTCTGTGGTCTGAGATAGAATGCCCAGGAAGACTGAAGTGCACTTGGTTTTTGTGTATTCCCATTCCTAATGTCTGACTTATCTCCATTTATTCTCTGACACAGAGACTGGCCTGTTTGCCTCATGCAAAGAACTTCAGGGCATTGTTGACAAAAGGTGGCATATATCATTAGGGGATGAGCAAGTGAAAGTACCTCTAATATTATTCATATACCCATCTCTCCATCCGTGTTGTGTCATCCTGTCACCAAGAGCTACAACCTATTCTGGACAATAATGCTGTTAGCTCAAAAGCTCTTTACAGGGATTTTGTGCCTTGGAATATTTTCCAGTTTCAGTATTGGGTGTAAAGGTTGAAGTTCTTTTGGGTTGCAAATGCTGTGAAGTAAGTTGAATAGGTTCTATACAGAGGAGTATTTGATTATTAATAATGCTGTAACTAAAGTTATAGTCTGAAAAGAGGAGGATAATCTGTAAGTGGAAAACTCATTGAATAGTATAATTTTAGATATTTGGGGTTTGGACTTGATGCTCAGCTTTCATGGGTGCTACATCCGCATACAGGCAAGCTGAAATCTTTACACCTCATATAGTCTTTGATGTGTTCCTCTTAATTTCAAAGTGGCAGTTTGGTTGTAACAGCAGTAGAGATTTTCAGAGAAGGCAGTTCCACAGTTACTATATATGCAGGAATATAGGGGTATGTAGTGGCCTCTTCTCTGGAGATTGTGCAGAAGTCTTTTCTGAGATTCAAAGTACGCCTGCATTTCTGCTGTAGGCCAAAGGAGGATTGCTTTCTACAGAATCCCATGCCCATGTTGCTTTTTACCTTATACTGACTGAATTCGGCTTGTGTGAATGAATCCTTCTTGCCCCTGATTTTGTTAGAACAATTGCAAAGTTCATCACCAGCCTCCTGAATAAATTCTGCCAAAGCTATCATGCATACCTTTGGAATTAATACTTAGAGGCTTCCAAGCACATCAGTTACCAGAATAACATACTGTATTTGCCAGCATATAAGACGCACCTGTGTATAAGATACATCCCATTCATACAATGGTAAATACTATTTGCTGATGTATAAGACACACTGGTGTATAAGACACACTCCATTTTCAAACAGAATTTTTCAGGAGGAAAAGTGAGTCTTACACATCAGCAAATTGTTTGTTTAAAGTTAGGAATCCATTTTTATTTGAAATGGAGGGATGTGTCCTATATAAACAGATATATATCTGTTCCATATAAACAGAAGGATTTGAGACCCATTACAACAAACAGCGTTAGGTTTGGAACAATATTTTACATTATTGTAGTCCCTTTAAGAAAATGTTTTGCAACCCTATGGCTCCAACTGCTTTTGTTTGGATGGGAGGTTTAACAATGCCCGCTTCTCACTAAAGATTTTATTTCTGTGATTCTGATGAAGTTGAAGATATCTTGCACTATTTATTAAGATACTCATTGTGTAAGTCCCAAGGGTACAAAGTACTTGCCAGCATCCTTTGTGCTTTTCCAAATAGACCTTCCTTGGAATAGATATGAGCATTGCTAGAAGGCAGTGATATTTTTGTTATTGTGCAGGTTGCAAAATTTGGTCTGACTCCTGCAAAATTAAGAAGCACCCATAAATAAATAAATAAATTTGAAATAGGGTAGATAAAATGATTTGTTGTGTGCACCTGTATTTTACTATTGAGGAGGGAGTTAGTGTGTCTTTTATATTAGAGGCATTTGGTAATTTTAGTCCTTCTAGGTATGGCAGTTGTTTGATAAAATATAAATGACATATGAAACTAATTTTGTATTTTTCATCTTGTATGTATTCTGGATTTGGTTTCTGTGTGCTAAATTGTGATGGCTAATGACTATAAACAACAAGTTTAGAACAGTGGTTCTCCAGATTTCTACACTGTGACCCCTTTTAGATCTACATAAGGATATTACATCCCCTATTTGACATTGTACCTCCCCTTGTCCTATTCTATGTCTCTCTCTCGCTCTCTCTCTTGCAGCCCCCTCGCGCCCCATGTACCTTCCAACTTAATGCTGAGCTTTCATGCTCTCCACCTCCTCCCTTCATTTCCCTCTTCCCACTTGAGAAACTACCTTGTGGTCACTAAGGGGCATATGCCTGCTTGATGATAGAATGTTTGGAGAAGGTGGGTGGGGAAAACACACACAAAAGGAAAGACAGTTTTTGCTGTGTTTGAGATTGGAGGAAGACGTATGCTTTTGCTTTTACAGAGACCAGTAAGTCCTCAGTTGTGTGTCCTTTTTTTCCACATCTACTGTACTTGCAGACTGAGCAACTATTGGCCCCCGTGAGCAACTATTGCACCTCACTTAGGGTCCTACCCCACATTTTGAGAACCATTGATTTAGAGTTACTAAGGGGTTTGAGCAGAAAAATGGTCATCTGGGGAACCTGGAGGGGTTTTGTTTGTTCTTGAGCTGCCGATTGCCATGAGTATATGTTCTTAAGGAGGTAGAGCTTCTGCTGAGTCACTGGCTTGGTTGCTAGCTCTAAAGAGTGCTGCCTTGGTCTCTAGAACTCAGTCTCTGAAAAGACAGAAGGTGAGTTTGTGTTGTGAGGACCAGGGTTAATTGTTTAGCTGCACTATTTGAAGGCTTGTTCATTTTTAGAGCTGTCTGTTCTGTGTGAGTCCATGGTATTAGGAGGTGAGGCTTCTGCTGAGTCACTCACTTGATTAGGGGCAGAGATAGCAGCCAGTGGCTGCCTTGGTTTTCCTGTGTAATGAGAAAGTGCGGATATAAATTTAATAAAATAAACAAAGTTTATCTGCTGCCTCAGTCTCTGGAGCTCAGCAACGATGAAAAAGAAAACAAGTATTTTTGTGGGTGTTTGTGGGGAACCTTCAGGGGAAAACCTGGAGAGCTGTGCTGCTGCTCCTTATATAAGATGACAAACATGGATGCTGATTGAATTGTTGCGGTGACCTGCAACATCTGTGCCATGTTTGTTTTCTAACTAGAGGGTTTGCATAGCTGTACCTGCAGCAAATGCAAATAGGCTGTCATGCTGGAAGAGAACGTGCAGCAGTTTGAGGTCCACGTGTCTATATTCCTACATGGTTCCGGATAGTTCTGCATCTGTGTATCACATTCTCCTAAATGTCTACCTCCTGTGTTTGGGAACTGTTCCTCTCCCCTAGAGCAGCGGTTCTCAACCTGTGGGTCGCGACCCCTTTGGGGGTCGAACGACCCTTTCACAGGGGTCGCCTAAGACCATCAGCAAATACGTATTTCCGATGGTCTTAGGCTCCATTCCCTCCTCGGTGGTGGTGCGCAAGCGCGAGCCATGCACTCGCGTCCTCCTACCCCCTTTGAAGTATCTTACTAAAGAAAATTTTCTTGGCATCGAGCAAAAGTGAGTTGGAAGGACAATCTCCGACCAGCCACTCCGAGGCTCAAACAAAGCTAAAAACATCTAGTATAAGGAAGTCTGAGAAGGCAAGAATTAAAAAGAAGGTGAAAGGAAAATTATCTGATAATGCAGTTAAGTCTGTTAAGGGCGGGGAAGGGCTCCCAACCGCTCCTTTAACTTCCGGTCACCATGTTGAAAAGAGGTGTTCAGAAAGCAAGGGAGGGGGCTATGAGAGGAAAGAGCTCTCCTGACCAATCCAGGCTCGCCAGCAACAGAACCAATCACACTCAAGCATGCGAGCAGCCTCTGCCAGGAGAAATGGTATGTTCTGGGTAAAACTGAAAAGTCACATTTCATATACTCTAAGTTTGTACTTTTGTAAAAAATAATACATATTGAAACAAGCCCTGATCTTCTTGATGATCAAGACAAAACCCTGCAAGGAGTGTGAACTTGAGAAACAGATCTAAATACAAATTGAAATTGGAATTGCATTTGATTCTGGTCTTCTTTTAAAGCTACTTCAGCCCTTTTGAAAGAAAATATATATATAAAACAGTATGAAAACAGTATAATGCAAGTGACGTTTTGCTACCTCTCGATTGTCTTCTTCTTGTTGGAGAGGATGTGAACAGGGAGGAATTTTAATTCATATGTGTTTCTGTTGCCCAAACATAAATGATTTTTGGCAACATAAGACAACTTCTATTATGGCTATCCCCTTAAGAAACATTCTTCGGAAGATGGGCTGATACAGAAAACTGGCTGAAATACGAGGACATCATTGAAAAATCTACAATTAATATACCTAAGATAAAAACAAGAGAAAAATTGGAACAAGAAGGAATAATATTTAATTGGTTTCCATACAGACAATTGACAGAGAGGTTTCAGACAGAGGTAAAAACTTATGGGATTGAGCAAAAAGAAAAAGAAAGAACGATAGAATGGCTGTTTGAAAATCCCCCACATTTATTATCCCACATTTATCAAGAAATCCTAAAACAAGAAAGGGAAGAAGAAGCAATAAAGACAACAATGATCACGTGGGCTCAAAACCTCGGGAAATCAATTCAATTGGAACATTGGGAGCAGAGTTGGAGAAGAACACAGAAATTTACAGTTGCCCAAAACTTAAAAGAAAATTACTTCAAACTGTTTCATAGATGGTACATGACACCTGACAAACTTATGAGAATTTATAAAACGAGAACTGGCCAATGGTGGAAATATCAGAAAGAGGTTGGTACGATGTTTCATATGTGGTGATCATGTAACAAAGCTAAGAAATATCGGGAGGAAATGCATAACAAGATATGTATAACATTGAAGATACAATGCCAGAAATGTACTTACTGAACATGATACATATGATCAATTGAACAACACAAAAGAAATATTGACGGATTATTCCTTATATGGTCACGATAGCTAGAATAGAATTCGCAAAATTATGGAAATCTCAGGAAATTCCAACAATTGAGCAATGGTGGGCTACTCTCATTGAGAACAGAAATACAGATATAGTCTTATGGAGGCTAAAGGGAAAAACCGATGAAGAAATAAATAAAGAATGGGAGTTAGTGATGGATAATTGATGGGTACTAACTAGAGGGGGGAAAAGGGGGAGATGATTTGGTAAGGATGAAGAATTATATTGTTGACTCATGGGAATAATGGACTGACAGTTGATGTGTCTGTAAAATGGGTATGAGTAATAAATATTAATGAAAGTAATGTATCTATTGCAGAAACTAACATGAATGGTATTATAATAACTTTAGTAGTACAATTTTTTTTCTGAAATATTAGTGTATGGAAGTCTAGTGAGGATTGAAAGAATAACAAGAATGTATGCAATGATCTGTACAAAACAGAAGTTTATTTTTATATATTGAAATTCTTAAAATGTATATATATGTATGTATGTATATAAAAGAACAAATTAGATTACTGTATTTGCGAAGTGCACACATGCCTTCCTCTCATTCTCTTCCTCCCATTCCCTTGCATTTTGCCAGCTGCAGAGAAGGAAGTCTAGTGCTTGGCCAAAATGCAAGGAAATTGGGGGGAGGCACCAGAGTTTCCATAGCAAATTTTTCCAATATTGATAGTGAAATCCGGGTGGTCTCAGGATATCATATGTATTATTTACAGTAACAATGACTTGTCTGCCTTAGTTCTCTTCCAAGAACTTTTACACATAGCTGTTACCTTTTCATTTAATACCAGATTCTGCAGCCATGCAAGAAGATTGTTTCCATCCTTTTGCTATAATCAATCCAGCCATTAATAATAAAATAAATAAAAATGATGCAAGTATTCATTACTGATTATAAAGACAGATAGTAGTCTACTATCACTGTTAATATGGTGGGATGAAATCTTATCTAATACAGTGACTCCTCTTACTTTCAAGAGGGTTTGGAGCACAGAATCCTTGTGAAACTGGAAAAACTGTCAATAACTCTCCCCACAATCACCCTCCCATTCCTTTGCCTCTGGCTCTGGTGCTGAGAAGGTGCACCAAGGCAAAAGGCAAGGGAGATGGGTGAAGGGGAGAAGGCTCTGGTGAGCTTTTCTTCTCCTCTCTGGAGCTCCCCCTCTCATTTAGTGGCCTCTGGCCCCAGTGCACAAAAGGCAAGAGAATGGGAGAGATTTTGTCTGCTTGGTATACTGCTGCCTCTTTATGGACTTTCTCAATAATATATGTTAGTGCTGTGAATTAGATAAATGGTTCCAAAGGATACTTTTATATTGTTCTGTGAACTAGATATGCCCATCCTCTGTTTTGAACTTATGATCTGTTTGGCTCTGCCTACTGTGATTATAAGAGCCAGCATGGTGTAGTCGTTTAAGCGCTGGACTACAGCCCTGGACTCCAGGGTTTGATTTGCCATTCAGCCATGGAAACCCACTGGGGGACCTTGGATGCGTCACACACTTTCAGCCCCCAGAAAAACACATCATCATCATCATCATCATCATCATTATTATCATCTTTATTTTTATCCTGCTTTTCTTCCTGAGGGGACTCAAAGTGGCGTACAGTCGTTAAAAGAAACATAATTAAAAACTGTCATATACTGAAGTTAAAGATTAAACCACAGTAATAATTAAAACATGTTAAAATACATATAAAAACAGCATAAAATATCAATTAAATAACAATTAAAATGACCAGTACTGATAGAAATTACATATAAAATGTCTGGCTGGAAGAGGAATGTTTTTAGCTGTTTCCTGAAGGCAGGCTGGGAGGGTGCCAGTCTAACCTCTTTGGGCAGGGAGTTCCAGAGCCTGGGAGCAACCACTGAGAAGGCCCTCGCCTATGTTCCCACCAGATGCACCTGTGAGGGTGGCGGGACCAAGAGAAGGACCTCTCCTGCAGATCTCAACCCCCGGGCTGGTTCATAAGGGAGGATATTGTCCTTCAAATAACCTGGACCTGAGCTGTATAGGGCTTTAAAGGTCATCACCAGCACTTTGAATTGTGCCTGGAAACAGATCGGTAGCCAGTGGAGCTGTTGCAGCAGGGGTGTTGTACGCACTCTGTAACCAGCTCCAGTTAACAATCTGGCTGCAGCTCTTCGGACCAGCTGAAGTTTCCAAGCACTCTTCAAAGGCAGCCCCATGTAGAGTGCGTTACAATAATCCAACTGGGTGTAACCAAGGCATGTGTCACTATGGCCAGGTCTGACATCTCAAGGAATGGGCACAGCTGGCTCACAAGCCTTAATTGTGCAAATGCACTCCTGGCTACTTCTGAGACCTGGGCTTCCAGGCTGAGAGTTGAATCCAGGAGCACTCTTAAGCTGCGAACCTATGTCTTCAGGGGGAGTGTGACTCCATCTAACACGTGATGGGCTTGCCTTAAGGTTACCATAAGTTTAATAACAACATCTGTGAACTTGTATTGTGGCCTACTGTGACATCTTGGCTATACTTCTCCTCTGACATACCAGCCCCAATGGGCTCTAGCAATAGCTGCTCTGTGCGTTTGCATCTCAGTGAGTGTTGAATTGTTAGTGATGCTTTCAGTTCAGTCAAGGAACTTTTCTATAGTTTATGATATATTTCAGCAGTATGCAATTGCCACTGAGATTCAAAACGGAGAAAACAGAAACATGGAATAATGAAGGTGAAGAAATTATTGCTGAAGGTGAGTGAGAGTCAACATATCTGAAGAAGATAATTCATAACAGATATCCAACAAAAAGAAGCATTTCAAAGTGTTCTCATTTTACTTCCCTCTAAATTAAAGTAGTAGTACAATTCATGTTGGTGTTGCTTAGCAACAAATGGAAATGTCAGCCATATGACTGCTGGATATCTAAAGAGTTAAAGGAGGAAAATAGAATTTTGAGTATAATTTATATGATTCTTCCTCTTGCCCTTACATGTCTTTTCCAGGGTTATATTTTGAACCTTGTTTTGGAGCATGGTGATTCCACATCATAATAGCTAGAATTCACCAGTAAGACTGAAGCAAGTTGATATGCTTAACTTAGATGATTGCTTTGAATGGATCTTGGGAATTAGTTATTGTTATTTGGTAGGGACCAGAAAAACTTGCTCAGAATGAAAGAAACTGAGGAATTTAGATTTAGTGGCATGTGCAAGATAATCACACACAATGTTTATTGATATGATGAGCATAAGAAACCAAAAATCGTTACAGGACAAGTCACTCCAAAAAAAACCTTCAGACGATATAACCGAAATGTGTAGATGGAGATACTGTATATTAATAATAGATTTTCAAGTCTTTCTGTTGGATGATGGTGTAATTCAAATTAATTATATCCTTTCCCTACAATAGTTCGTTCTGCAAGCAAATATTGCAGGTTTTTTTTATGTCAACAACTTTGTCACATTCAAATAGCATATATTACATACCGTATGCTAGCTATTACTGACTTAGCTTATGAAAAACTGCGGATTCATTTATGTATATCTTTTTTCTGATAAATGATCCTCAAGGCAGATTTCAGTAAACAGTAAGAAAATACAAGTCCACAAACTCCAGATTGATACAACTCAAGTTTTCATCAGTCTCCTGGAAAATGAATAAAGATGAATTTGTCCATACAGCTGGATAGTCTTGTGGCAGCTGCCAGTTGAAACACAGCATTTTTTTCTGGCACAGACATGGGAAACAAATTTCTTGCCTTTGCTTCTTTCTGTCCAATCAGTGGGCTATTGTGGTCTTCTTCTAACCGTGATACTCTTGCTGAGATGCTAGGTATGGTGCCTCTCATGGGCCATAGTCTTCTGACAGATAAAAGAAGCATCTGTTTTCCTTTCTGTTCTGTAGTCCCAAGGCAGCTTTTAGCACTTGTTTGACTGCCGTTATAATAAAACAACAATAATGTAAAATAGTGTAAAAACATTACAAATATAAGTGATGTGTACCAAAACCACTCTGGCCAAGGAGCCAAGATAATTTGGTGACCCTCTGGAGAGCTAGTGGATCATCCAGATTTTGAAGTCCCTTAGATTAGGATTTCACAATTGTGAAACATGGAGTGGAAACTCAGTCCTGCCTAAAAGATAGTAGCATAGTTGTTAAGGACTTTTGTTTTTTCAAACTTTGTGTTGTAAGTGACTTCCAGAGCAATTAATTCTTAGCTTAAAAAAAGGGTGTAAATATATCTTATCCCATGTATTTACAGACTGCAGTCAAAAAATCAGAAGAAGACTAGGGCCGTTTCCACACTACACTGTTATAGTGCTATTATTCCACTTTCAACATCCTGTGGAATTCTAGAGTTTGTAGTTTACTGAGGCCAAAGAGCTCTTTGGCTGAGAAGTCTAAATGACCCTCCCTAAACTGCAAATCCAGGATGTTGAAAGTGGAATAATAGCACTATAACAGTGTAATGTGGAAATGGCCCAGGATTTCGAAGAGCACCTGTGAAGGAATTAGACAGGATCCTAAAGTGTAAAGATGTACCATTGAATATCAAAGTCAGGATTATCTACACCATTGTATTTCCAATCTCTGTGTATGGTAGTGAAAGCTGAACAGTGAAAAAGACTGATAGGAAGAAAATTAAATCATTTGAAATGTGACTGCCAATCACGAAAGCCCTGTATTACCTCTAGCATAAGAGGTAGTACAGTGGGCCCTGCTCTTGTGCGACCTCCACAGGCACAAATGCGAGGTTGCACAAGTGTTGCATCCCATTATAATAATGGATGTGGTAGGCAAATGCATGCACTTCTGTAGGCATGTGCACTTTGTGTCCATGCACTATAATGGCATGTGATATTTGACGTTTTTTGTTTTATGCACAGGTTCCTGGAATGGACCCCCTGCCACATAAATAGAGTGGGTTCATTGTATGTCTGTCAAAATCAGTTGTTTGTGACCACAAGGTATAGGGAGAGCTTTGTATTTGTATGCTGCTTGTAGGTTTCCCATAGTCATCTGTTCAGTCATTGGGAGCAGAATTCTGAAATACAGGCATACCTCAATTAACAAAGCTTCTGGCAAGGAAACTTTTTACAAAGTCTTTTTCAGTTCATCCAACCCCTCGTCTTTTTCTCCCTGTCCTCTGCCCAGATGAATTTTTTTCTTAGCATTAGTACTAGGTGGGTGATAAAGGACAGGAAAAAAACGCATATTCAGTTACCAAGTTATAGCAGCATATCTGCAGTAAATAGTGAAATAAAGCTTAAGCTGGGAGAGAATGGGATACTTTCCAGCCAATCCTACGCTAGTTGTCTGTGCCTGCCTACAGCAGGCAAATAACAGCAGCTGCCTCTAGAATCTCTTACTGAGCATGAATGAACAGCAAAACAGAAATAAACCTAGAAAGTTAGTTAGCCTGTCTCACTAGCTACCCCCATATGTTTAAAAAGCGTAGAGCTATACATTTGGCCTCCAAAATGGAAGTCGTAGTAAAAGTGTAGGTAGTTGAAATCAATCCTGGATTCAGTTTGGAAGAAGCCTCTAAGTGATCTCTAGAAGATTAAAAATGTACTTGTTTACTTATGCAAGGCTTACTTGACCTGGTTGTTTCATTGTGCGTGTGTATACATTAGTTTTAAGTAAAAACTTCAGTGAAATGTATTTTTTTTAATTTATCATTTTCATGTACAATACAAAACCATCAAATTTTTTAAAAAGAGAAAGCAACAACCATACTTCTATATTTACATATGAAAATTTACTGCATTTTCTTAATCTTCTGACATTTCCACCTAAAATTGTAGTGTATTTGTTTCCATTTATGAACGTACTTCTACAGTTGTTGCTATAAAATTTACTCCAGATCCTTAGCCTCAGAGTAGTCTAATGATGACTTGGCTATAAATATTTTAACACCCCCAGATCCAAATATAGTAATTTTCCCATTTATCTGTGTGTGCCCACGATATAAACTAATCTTATTTCAAGATAAGTATCAATCAGAGCCCATTTGTTATTTGTGTTCCCTTCCGCTGAGTTTTTCAGTTTTTGAGATAGTGTATCCACAGTTTTCATCTCCAGTAAACTGTATAGCCATTGCTCAGTTTTGGGAACATCTTCATTTTCCCATAATTTTGCGTATTCTATTCTTGCAGCTGTTATCGTATAAAATAAGATTCTCCAATATTTCTTGTTCCTCTGATTGTCTATTTCATTTAGTATATTTAATAAATAAGTTTCTGGGGTCGTGGTATATTGGGTTTGAAAAAAATTTTCTATTGTTTTGTGTGTACCAGTCCGATATTCTCGTGCCTTTGGACAAGTCCACCACATGTGGTACATCGTTCTGGTCTAAACGCCACATTTCCAACATTTTTCTGCTCTGGACTTGTATATTTTTTGAAGTTTTTCCGGAGTCATGTACCATCTGTGGAATACTTTAAGGTAGTTTTCTTTCAAATTTTGCGCTGTTGTAAACTTCAACGTCCTTCTGCAGCTTGTTTCCCAGTGTTCCAGCTGTATTGGGTGTCCAAAATTCTGGGACCACTTTATCATCACCTCTTTAATAGTTTCCTCTTTCTTCTCATGAAGTAGTAAGATCTAAAACTTGAGTGAAATATATTGAATTACTTTCTTTTTTGTGATACTGGAACCTATCCCTGTTTTTCTATGTTATTTCTACCTCTGGTACCAGGTTTTCTCTCAAAGAAGTAATGTCCAGTAACACATCTACCGGTACTTCATTAACTGAGGTATACTTGTGGAAGACCTGATCCAGCAGGAGTTCTGTTGTTAAGGATGGTATAGTTCATATACTCATGTATGGGTCTAGAAATTTTAGTAAAAAAAAAAAAAGACTAAAAAAAAAGCCTAGGTTGACTTATCCATGTGTCAATGTAAGTATTATACCTTAACTCTTATCAAAAAATGAACCATCCCCTTCTCTGAATAGAGTGGTGAAAGGCGATACCTTAGTCTGTCCTGGGAGAACCTAAAAGAAGCACTGCCTCCCTCTACTCTCTCTGCTGCAGAGCCACTTTTGGCCTTTTTGAATGCCTGCATCAGAAAATGGTAGTGGCAGTGGCAGCTCTTTGGCATTTTGCCTCAAACCGGCAGCAAGAGAATTGAGGGAGATGGTGCTTCTTTTAAGTTCTTCTGGCACAGACTAAGCTTTCACCTTTCACTACTCTGCTCTGAGAAGAGATGATTTTTTAAAAAAATAATAGTTAATACAGTACCTTAATTTTTATCAAAGCAAGAACCATCCCTTTCTCTGAGTAGAATGATGAAAAGACTTTTTGAATGCCTGGCCAGGAAAATGGTAATGGCAATGGCCAGCCTCCAGAGGTGGTGCTGGTACTTTTTCCTCTCCATGGAATGGCCTTCAGCTTATCCACAGGTGATAATCAAAATCCATAATTTTGGCCCCCAAACGTGCCCTCAACTTATACATGAGGTCGACTTACACACAAGTATATATAGTAGTATTACTTATGGATTGTATAAGCTACTATTGCTTTACATAGAATTAATTTATTTACACCCAGTGTAGAATTCTGCAATGTCATTTTTTCTATTTCATTTGCATAAAATCCCAGCAAGAGGAGGTTGCATAATCTTGGAAATGTTTTTAAAGAGCTTATTTTAAATATTTTCCTTTAGTTAATCTTTTCAAATGTATTCCAGTTTATACATTGAGGAATTAATTAACTTGCAAGTCAAACTGCATATTATAGCAACTGTATTTTATCTTGTTTTGTCACATCCCAGTGTACCCTCTTTTTCCAAACCTGTTCTATAGAAAAACTTGTAATGTTAAAATATTTCCACATAATTTAAATTATAATAGGCTCATATTTGTCACAGCGTATCTATTTTCCCAGTTGTATTGTGTTACAAAGTGCCATCTTGTGGCAAATGAAGACTTTTTTGTTTTCACAGCTCTTTGGGAACTGATTGCTTCTGGGGAAGAGGCTTTTAATAACGTGATGTATTTTCTATACTTGTTATTTTTTTTAATGAATATTCATTTAAAATGGCTGTTAGATCAACTGATAATTTTCAGTTTTGTATGTGTAAGTGATGTGAACTTTTTATCTATTTCTTTTTCATTTTTTCTAAGCCACTTGAATACCATAAATAAATGTCAAGAAATAAATAAATGTCAAGATAACAGTGAAATGTTTTTGTGTTTTAGCAAATTTGACAGGCCATGTAGAGAAAGTGGGGATTGAAAACTTTGAGCTTCTGAAAGTTCTTGGGACAGGAGGTAAGAACTGGTTTTCTTTGTTACAAGGTGGAATGTGGATTTTTCTTTTATAAGGTGGTGGAGTTGGGGATATTAAGCATTCAGGGTTATTTCTTCTAATGTTTAAAGCTTCAAGATCATTTGTTTAAGTGAAGGGTATACAGTCAGCCCTCTACTTTCGCGGGATTAGTAGAAAGTAGAAAACATGCAAATAAAAATAAAAACTGTGAATGTTATTTTATTTACTTGAGAACACTTCTCTAGGAATCTCTGAGTCCTCCAATGTGATTCTATGGTCAACTTCTGGCAAAAGTGGGTCATAGAGTCATGTTGGAAAACCTATCAATGCCTGGAGAAGTGTTCTCTCTAAGAATCCCTAGGTTCTCCAGAGCAAGTGTATAGTGCTAGAATACTTAGAGATTCTTAGAGAGAAGATCTTTTTTCCGTGGCAGGGGCAAATATAGTAATATATATATATATATATATGTATATGTATATGTATATATAAATAACTGGCAAATAATCCAGTCCATGAATGCTAATTTTGCAAAACTGGAGGGCCAACTTTATACTTAATGAAACTTCAAAACTATCCATAAATGTCAAAGTACATTTGATTATCATTTATTCTCAATATTAGAGGATTAGTTTTGTAGTGAAACTATATAACATGTACACTACTATATGCATCTATGCAAAACTAAGGCTGAGATCCTTCATCAGGAGAGTGAGTATAAAGTTCCTCTCAAGTGGAAGTATACCCTGTCTCCCCTTGTAGCTCCTAAAGGACTCACCTGCCTTTTTTTTTTTACAGCCACCCCAACATAGCTATTTAGAAGCTAGTAGAGAGCAGAGGCTAGCAGATAAATGTCCAGCTGTCGTCTTATAGCCATTGAGAAAATAACAAAGTATTGCTTTGAGACTTCCAGGAGGCCTGTGACTATTAAATGGCCATGCCAAGGGGGCAAAGGGACAAGTGAATTATGAGGGGCTTGGAGACCAGTTGCAAGGGAACTGCAATGACCAAAAAAGGACATACATCAATGTCATACTGGCATATGTCGCTAACAGGACACCAGTCAATATTTTTGTCCCATATGCTTGTTGAGAGACAGTGATAGAGGAAAATATGCTTTATTTTGGCTAAGTGATTAAGCCATGCATCAGTAAGTCCTGGTTCCTACCATAAATTCATAGCTAGCCTCAGGCATGTATTCTTGCCCTCTCACAGTCTCAGTCCCAATATTTGTCATAGTAATTTCTAATGCTGACTTACTTTATGTCACTTAAACATTTATAGTAGTAGTTTGCTTGAAGGGTTAGTGTAAGGAAATAATGCATGTGATGCTCTTCAGATATTTGAAAGTGCTATACAAATGTTAAGTTTGACTGTGATGCTTATTTGGCTCTGAAAAATGTGAAGCCCAGTGTGCAAATACCAGGTACATACAGTTAGAGTGGCCTAAATCCTTCACCTACCAATGGAGCTAAAGCAAGTAAAGATGAAATGAAACATTGAGTTATTTTCTACTTAATAGTAGCAATATGCTCTTCAAAATCAAGGAGAGTAGGTTTACTAGTCAACTAGCATCTGTAACGTGTGGTGTTCACTGAGATGCATCTTGCATGTATTGCTGTTCATTAAGAATTACCAATAAGGGGCAGCTTTTTCCTCTCCCCACACAGACCCTCCAGTAGGAGGTGGCATTTCATGTTAGCAAATTGCTTCATCATCCATCTCTGTTTATTCCTAAGAAGCCAGATATTACCCTAGCACTTCTGCATACCATGAATGGAGAATACATGGCCTTTAGGTGTTGCTGAAATGGAACCCCTATAAGCCCTAGCCAGCTGTTACATGCTGGATGATTCTGATCTCTTTCTGATCTTTGCACCATTTTTACTATTCTGCTATAGCATGTGTTGCATTCAGATGGAGTGTTCAGTAACAGCAATGTGTATTGTCCCAACCCCCCTACAAGGTCCATATCAGGAGTTTTGTGACTGCTACCTTCCATGTAGCATGAGAATCTTACCCTGTTGTTGAGATGGTTCAGCTTTCTGATGTGTGAAGCTGCAGTCACATGCCTAATAAAGAGAAAGCTGCATTGGTTTCAATGGGATTTGCTTCTGTTAGACATGTATAGGCTTGAACTCTAAACTTATTACGCTAATTAGCCTTTCAATTTTGAGAATAAGGGCTAGTCAACCCACTTTCTACCCATAGTAGTATTGCCTATAAAGTAATGAGAGGACATTCTGAAGATATGAACTATTTAAGGAAATAATCAGAAAAAAAAGCATTTCAAGTATGGCATTCTGCAAAAATATTCATAGTTTTTAAATTTAGTAAAGTAAAAACAGCCTTCCTTCTGTCTCAATGGCCACTACTCTAGCTCCCAAGAGAGAGAAGAATAGGTAGGCACAACTCTATTGTGCCTAGGCCCCAGCAGGTGATGAAAGGCTCCCCTTCCATCACAATTGTCACTGCTGTGGCCTTTGAGAGAGAAAAGAACAGGCAGCCACAGCTCCATCTTGCCTAGGCCCCAGCAACTGATAAGAGGACCTCCATCCATCCCAACTACCATTGCTTTGGCCTCTGAGGGAGAGGAGAGTAGGCAGTATCTGCTGGACCTAATCCCCTTCCCCTCTTTCATTACCTTTTCCTTGTAGTCATCTCTTATTTAGATTGAAGGCCTCAGGGCAAATGAACTGTCAAATTTGTAAGCTCCTCTGGGAATTTTTTTGGCTGAAGAATAGGATGTAAACAAACAGTGCGAAGAAAATGCTGCAGTATATCCTCTCTTATTAGCAGGAGTACCCCTGTTCAAGATTCCAGCCACATCTTCCTGCAAACTCCATTTTGATCTCTACTTTTTGTCTGTTCATTTTTGATCTAGTTTTCTTTCCAGCATATGCTCAGTCCTCATAGGACTGTTCTTGCCCCTAAATCTAGTTACGAGTCACAGCTAGAATAGAACCATTGAATAAGTGGAATTTACACGAGTGTTCTTTTACTATTCATCAATGATTCAGTGGGTCTGCTATACTTGGAACTATTGATTGGAGATCAAGTTTTTTTCCCCTGTCCTTTGTTAAAACAGTCCCTACTTTTGCAAACTTAGGAAGCATTTTAATGCTTCCTTTTGCTTATTAACTGGTCTGTTTTGACTTCTAAATCTGTCCACTCTCTCCATTGTCTGTGTTGGCTATTTGAAAGAGCAGTGATGATTTCATATTTGTTTATCTGACATAATCCTAAACCCCAATGCTTCTAGTAGTATTCTCTATTTCTGTAAAAAAAATAAATAGATAACATTGGGTTTATCAAGCTCAGTCATTATCTTTCCATTATCATTATCTTGGCAGTTTCTTGATCTGAGAAATTTGCTCAGTTGTGAAGCTGAAATTTGATGGGGAGTGGATACTGTAATTCTGGATTACTAACACAAATAGTTATATTTTAACTTGCCTAATTTCTTGTTTTGTTTTAGCCTATGGAAAAGTATTTCTGGTAAGGAAAATAAGTGGCCATGATGCTGGGAAGCTGTATGCTATGAAGGTATTGAAAAAAGCAACAATAATTCAAAAAGCAAAAACAACTGAACATACAAAGACTGAACGACAAGTACTAGAACATATTCGACAGTCTCCATTTTTGGTCACTTTGCATTATGCTTTCCAGACAGATACAAAGCTTCATCTCATTTTGGGTAAGTTTTATTTTTAAAATAGAGAAGTGTCTTCATTGAAATAGACAGAAAATAGCTACCAGAATTAAAGATAGCTACCTGAATTATAGACAGCAGAACAGTTGTCATGACCATTTGTGTTTCATGATGTAACAGAGCCAACATGGCATAGTGGTGTGAATGTTAGGCTAGGACTCGAGGAGACCAGTATTCAAATCCCTGTTCAATCACAGAAACATATTGGGTGATCTTGGGCAAGTCACTTTGTCAGCCTCAGATGAAGGCAGTGGCAAACTCCCTCTGAGCAAATTTTGCAAAATTTGGTAAGTTCTTTAGAGTCACCGTAAGTTGGAAATAACTTGAAGGCACACAATGACAGCAGCCACATTACAGACTGGGAGTGAGACATGAATAACAGTAAAGCATGAAGTCATGATAGAAAGGAGAAAGAGAGTAAAAACCTGCACTGAAGTGTCTTGAGATGAAACCAGTATGAATTTCTGTGGTTGTGAAACATGGTGCTGATTATAATCCTGAAGGCATCTGCAAGTGCCTTCTGACAAATCAGGAGGTAAGAGCTGAAATTCCAGTGCATTCTGACTAGTGCCAATTGTATAGCTGCTTACATAAGCACTCTGTCTTTAATGCTAGTGTGTTCCAGTTCATATTTTATAAATGTTAACATATCCAGACAAAACCAAGATTCTCTTTCCTCTCCTGAATCTTGGTTTTGGATTTGCTGCTTGGCTCTCAGTTTGTTGCTGTGTTCACATAGATATTCCTTAGGCTTTGGGAACAGATTAAAAGATGAGTTTTTGATTTTGTTCTAGTAAAATGTGTAGAGTAGACAGTAAACCAAACCCCACATTTATTGAATTTATTGAAATGATGACTTAGGGAGCTGTGGATGTTTAGCTTGAGGAAGATGAGACTGAGAGTTAAAATGTTATTGTTGTTGTGTGCCTTCAAATTATTTTGGACTTACAGAGACCCTAGCACTGACCTGTCATGGGTTTTTTTGGGGACTGAGAGTGCATGAAATGCTGAAAGTCACCCAGTGGGTTTCCATAACTGGGCAGGGAATTGTTTCCTAGTCTCCAGGGTTGTGGTCCTACTCAAAGCACTACACCACACTTGCTCTCAGTTGATATGATAGCCATCTTAAAATATGTGAAGGGATGTCATATAGATGGAACAGGCTTATTTTATTGCTGTTTCAGAGAGTAGAACATAAACCAGTGGATTCAGATTATACGAAAAGAGATTCCATCTAAGTTTTAGAAAGAACTTTTTTACTATGAGAGCTGGCTGACAGTGGAACAGGGGTTGGGGTTCCAAGACTCTCCATCTTGGAAATGTTTAGACAGAGATTGGATGGGCATCTTTCAGGAGTGCTTTATTCTTACATAGCAGAGGGTTAGATTAAGTGGCCCTTGTGGTCCCTTTTCACTTTAAAATTCTATAATTCTATAATAGACACGATAGTTAAATCTCATAATTTTCCATAAAAACAGTGACACTACAGAAAATACAGCAGAATGTACTGAATGTAATATCAATATATTAGTAATAATAGTGATTTAGGTGTAACAGTTCTGCCATGGAGTTTTAAATGTCAGTGTTGCTGTGTATGAAGACTCAGAAAATAGTAAAGCATAAATGTATGGGTCATTTAACACAATACATTTTAAAAGCCCGTTTTTTGACACAGGACTGTTTTTATATTATCTTGTAATTTTGCAAGATTAGTTTAGATGAACATTTATTTTTAAAGCCTGTTTTTGATTTGGAGGTTTTCCAAGGCAGGGTAATAACAAGTATTATATTATTTCTCATTAGTTTGTCTTAAAGGGGCATTTTACATTTCCATCACATTTTCATCCTGTGCCTCTTAAATTATCCTCAAAGACACATTCAGGCTTCTTAGTATGTTCAATATAGTTTTAAAGATCTATCATGGCATTCATGAATTAAGATTTTTTTGGCTTATAGGAACTCTAGACCTTGGTCTGCCATTTCCTTGTTCACAGTGCTACAGAATGTAGAAGCAAGAACACAGTTGTAGCCATGTCCTTTTGATGGTTTCCATAGGCAACTGATTGGGTATGCAGAGGCCTTTGGTCTTACTGAGCGAAATTCTGTGTGCGTTTTTTTTTAAAGTCCAGAAAAAACTCCTGAGCAATACACATTGTACCTAAATCATGTAACTGAACCCCAAATCTCTCATTTTTACAAACCTGCTTTGGGTGGAAGGTGGGTTGATTAATCCTTGTCTTATTCTCTTTTTCTTACATCTAAATTGGTCTCAGAAACTTGCTCTAAATATGCACTTGGAACTCCTTGGATGAGGGAGAATGCTAGGAATATTGTAGTGTATAGTATTGTATTGTATTGTATTGTTAAGTTACCGCAGGGAAGAGGTTTAAGCTCTCTGCATTTTCATTACTTCATCATTGAAAAGTGCCACGTCCTATAGCAGAATTTCCATACTGCAGATGAGGAGCTAAAATCATCCATAAAATGAAACAGGAGTTAAAATCACCAACATGTTAGAAAGAGTACAATGTTACAATGAGAAATGACCAAGAAAAAAATTTAGCCTGGCAATGGAAATAAAACAGTTTTAGCACCAGGTTAATTTCCATGGTGAAGCCATTGAGTGGGTCCACTGAGATGGCCCTGTCTCTACTAGCCACTCAGTTTCATACTGAGGGGCATTTAGAGGAGAGGCTGTCTAGGTAATTTTAAGACATGATATGCATATACAGCAGATATCATAGTCTTAAGCTCTGAAGAGATAATATATACTGGATGTTGAAACTAGCATGTTGAATTACTGGCCAGTTCATGAAATGAAGAGGCTACACAACAAAGTTTGGGTAGAACACGAGCAACTTTATTTGACCTATTGCCTATTTAAGGTTGACCTTAGGGAAATGCAAAAGTAGTGGAGACCTAGTGTGGGATCAGTTGAGACTACCTCTTCTCCAGCTTCCCTTGGGTGAGCACCAAGGTGCTGATGTGAATCCATGAAGCTGGATTGCAAAATCAGCTGGCCATTTCTGGAAGGCAGGCCTAAGAGTACATCCCTCCTTGTCACAGGACCTGAAGGCCAGCCTCAAAGACAGTCTCGTTCCCCACCCCCACCTCACGTCTCAGGACATATAGAGGGAGCTCTGGAGACTTATCCTTCACCAAGTGGGTGCCACAGGTGTTTGATGAAGGTCTACTTTCTCCCTCATTACCTGCCATTCACCTATATAAGATACCACCTTGATGTCAGTTGTCCATTCCCCTGCGCCAGTGTGGAGTAGGAAAAAAAACCCATGGAAAAAAATCCTACTCAGCCCCAGAGCAACCAGCAAGCTTACACTGCTTTGGGGGTGGGAGTATGGGTTGTGCTGGATCCAAGAGTGAGGTAGAAGTGGGGACAGTTCAGCCTTAAATAGAATCCCTGCTCTGCCCCTTCCCCTATTGTCTCGGCACCCAGCATCATGACGTCATTAAGTGGGCCTGCTTCCTGGGAGGCCAGCAAAAGCACTTACCCCATGTTGCCAAGCGATTGCATGGGGTAGAGAAAGCAAATTCAGCTCAGAAGTGATTTGGGAGCCAGTGCAAACAAGACAGAACTGGTGCATTTTGTTGAAGTCTTTTAGTATAGAATTAAAACTCCTGGGGACCTGTTTTGCATCAGTTTTCTGACAAGACAGTCTAATGTGCAGTACATTTCAATAGCTGAAGTAGGGGTTTGTCATTGTATGGATCTCTATATCTGAATTATCCCTTTCTAGTTACAGTTGTGTCAACAATACATAACTGAGCAGGATTGTTTTTAATGGATTATAATGACAATTTTAAGAATGTTGTTGTTGTTGTTGTTGTTGTTGTTATTAATTATTATTTCTTATTACTATCATTAATTTTAGAAAGTAGTTTAAAGTTACCATAAAACAGTAAGTGATCAATTTTTATTTCCTAGATTACATAAATGGTGGAGAACTTTTTACTCATCTTTCACAAAGAGAGAAGTTTACTGAAGATGAGGTGCGGATATACATTGGAGAGATTGTATTGGCCCTTGAACACCTACACAAGGTAAAACCACATTTCTGTCTCTCCTAAGAAAATTTCATTGGCCGAAGTGTGTTTCTTACTCTTAATTACTGTAGAGCTATTGAATCAAATCAAACTGACACTATTATAAATTCTGTGTATTCATTGAATTTATTTTAAGTAGGACTAAGAATTGCCTTTAGGTAAAAAAAAAATACCTATGTTTTGTTTGGATGACTATAACATGCTGCTTGTAGTGAAATAAGAGAGAATAAAAATTCTTGTATATATGCACAAGGATGAATAACACAAAAACCCCAACCATCACCCAGGACAAAAAAGGAGCATAATAAAAACTCTGGTAGTCCGCGCAAAAAGAATCTGTGGACTCCACCTCCTGAAAGATGAACTGAATCATCTAAACTGGGCTCTACAGGCCAATGGTCACTCCAGTTTGGATATCAGAAGAGCCTCAAGACCCGGAAAAACCACGGAAGTGACGACAAGCAGCCAACCAAAGGGAATGTGTTTTTACCATACATCAAAGGGGTCACTGACCACATAGGGAAATTGATGAAGAAACATAACCTCCAGTCTACAGACCAACCAAGAATATTCAACAGAACTCCCCTTTGCTACATTCAACAAAGGACAAGAGGGATCCTCTAATTTCTGCTGGAGTTTACTGCATATCTTGCAGCTGTGAGCAGGTCTACATAGGAACTACAAAATAAAGTGTCCAAACACAAATCAAAGAACACGAAAGACACTGCAGACTGATCCAGCCAGAAAAATCAGCAGTAGCAGAACATGTTATAAACCAACCTGGACACAGAATGTTTTTTTGAAAGCACAGAAATTCTGGACCATTCTGACGACTGCTATGTCAGACTACACAGAGAGGCCATTGAAATCCATAAAACGTGGACAATTTCAACAGGAAAAAGGAAACTCGGAAAGTAAACAAGATTTGGCTACCAGTACTGAAGAACACTAAAATCAAGACTCAAAAATATGCCAATGAACACCACCCAGACTCTGGAGGTCCCTCTACAGGAAACAATACAATGGATTGCTAATGTACTTAATGTACTGTTATGCATATCTCCTGACTAAAAATACAACCCAGGGGGATATCCCGTTTAACAGTAGGCCATCACATAGGCCAACTGTAACATATGCAAATTGTTTTCTCTCACCCGAGGACTACACAAGTATATATACTCTGTCTCACTTCCAGTCCTCCAGATCCTCTGAAGATGCCAGCCACAGATGCAGGTGAGATGTCAGGAGCAAATACTAATAGAATATGGCCTCAAAGTTTGGAAAACCCACAGCAACCTATGGATTCCAGCTTTGAAAGCCTTCAACTTTACATCAGTAACAAGTCTCTTTGTATTATAGTCTGTATTTCCATGTAAATATATTTTGGATTGAGCTGTTGGACTGTTCGACTATGTTAAGACACTTCAATTATGACACTTTAGTGTGCACAGATATCTACTAACTTTATTTTAATTTGATATTTGAGATGTATAGTTTTAGGAACAAGTACAGCTTTCTCATACTTTATTGTGACATTGCTTTAAATTTAATGTAGGCTGTATATTTACATTATTGTTGTATATGCTTTATGGTGCTGTATTATGATTTACATTTGTTTTTCCAGTTAGGAATTATCTATCGTGATATAAAACTTGAGAATATTCTTCTTGATTCTGATGGTCATGTGGTACTGACTGACTTTGGCTTGAGTAAGGAGTTTGTTGGTGATGAGGTGAGTATCTATATATCAAATGACTGTATGTGAACACGATATTTGAAAAACAGCTTCCATCAGTATATACCTGCTCTGGCCTTGAAATCAACCACAAAGGTTCCACTTGTGTGCACACCACCAAGCTCAATTAGAGTAGTGCACATGAATGGCAGGGCCTTTCCTGTGGAGTGCTTTGTCTTTGTGGAACTCCTCCCATGGAGTATATGTTCCTTCCACAGCAGTTTTAGAATAATCTCTGAAGACCATTTTCCATTCCAGTGTCAATGCTGCTTGAAAGTTGTAAACTGGGGTGGGCAGTTGTTGAATCGTAGTTCCCCCTGCCAAGAGTAGCCAGTGGATAGCAAGTGATGAAGAATGATGTGAATTCCAACAACAACTTCTGACTTAAACTATTACTGCTTTCTCTTTTACATAAAGTTTTATCTATATGATTTAGAAGTCTGAATTGGAATGCTTTATGTTGCTATTTATATTAGCTTATATTATTTCATTTTAGCTTATATTATTTCATTTTAAAACTAGTTTTATCACTTGTTGTGATCCATCTTGCCCTGCAAGCCATCATAAAAATATCAAAATAAAGAAACAAAAATGTGACCAAAACATATACAAAAAACTAAAGTATTTGTTGGAAATCTTTTTAGAATTTGGAATGATGATCTAAATAAAGTGAATCTGGGGATGCTCCTAAATCATGTTTTGAAAACTTGATATTAGTGGTGCAGCTGGGTTCCTTTTAATTAAAATTAGAAGTAGTCAGGAAAATCTGCTTATGTGCTAACAGGCAAAATCCTATGTGTCTGTACTACTTCATATACTTCTTCATCTTTCCTGTGATGAATCAGTTCTTTTTTCTTCCTCTTAGCACTTGACAGCTCATGCTTTATGTTTATAGTTTTGAGAATTGCTTTGTGTTGCCAGAAAGTAATATGTTACAAGTACTATCATTACTGTTTAATTCCATGCTCTGCTTGTTGGCCCTTCTGAACACACAGAGCTACAAAAGCAGCTAAAGTGATAAAGTGATCATAAATCACTATTTTAAAATGAGTGGAAATCATGTTGATTGTATTTTTTAGGTTAGAGTTTGGAAAGTTTTTCATAAGTATTATTTCTTTTATGCCTTTCACAAAAAGTCTGTTTCACATGTTGGAATACAACATATCTCAGAATAAATGTTATCAGAATAACACTTTTTTGTCCATAAAAGAATGCCTGATATCATCATGATCTTTTTGGAGTAACAGTTGATCATTTTGCACACCAATACTTTTAGCGTTACTATTAGTGTTCTGATAATGATGACTGACATTATTATTCTTTTCTTGTTCTTTTGATAGTGATATTTTAAATGTGTTTATTGCCATTTTGTAACTTCGTTTTTCAGAATGAGAGAGCATACTCCTTCTGTGGAACAATAGAATACATGGCTCCAGATATTGTCATAGGAGGGGAAACAGGACATGATAAAGTATGTTTTGTCTTATCTTACATTTTGTCCTTAGCTGATTGAGTTTTGATTAAAAGAGAAGTTACTTTTGAACATGTAAAATGATCAGATTTTTCAAAATACCGTTTAGGGTGAGATTTAGTGTAACATGTTAAAAGCTTAAAAACTTAAAAGTAGTGAATAAATTTTATGTTATAAATATGTTCTTGTGTTCTTAATTGTTTTTAATCACGTTTAAATAATATAGTTGTTTAATTCCTTTTTTTAAAGAAATTGAAAACTAATGTTTTAGCTTAATTTTTTTAATTATAAGCCCCTTGAATTCAATCTTGGGAGAAAGGCAGGATATAAATTCAATAAATAAATAATATTTCCAAACTAGTTTTCCACTGTTTACATAAAACTTATCCTTGTCTGTAGTACATATGACTCTCCTTTATATTATGCCAGACTATAGGTCTGTCTCATTGAGTCTCTCACTCAAGTCTTTTCTATAGTGACTGGGAGCAATTCTCCAAGGTTTTAGGAGATATTTTTAGCCCTGCTTGAGTATATCAATGAGTGAACTTGAAATCATTTGCATGCACTGACTTTCCTGTGTAAAACTGAATTTTGAAAGGTACTATAACCAGAAGACAAATGTTTTCTCTTTTCCCAAATTGTAATTTTCCTAGGTGTATTTTCAAAGAATTAATCACTAAATTTCAATATTGCAAAATTTGTCCTCAGTCGTCACACTGTGAATGTAGATAAAATTAGGAGACATAACACTCCCAGTACCTTAAGCTGATGAAACCTGATCAGCAATGATTAAAGTATGCTGCAGTATAACATGTTCCATCTACCAAAACACTTGCTGTTCCTATGTGGATTCTTTCAGAAATTGTATTAGAGATCTTTAACCAAATTGAAGTTTTTATTAACAACAAATCTTGATTGGGGTTAACCATGGATATGATTGTCAGAGGAAGTGATTTCTTGTCAGACAAAAGGACAACATGGAGAGAGAAGTACTCACTGAATTGTACTTATTATTCTCAGAATGGCATAGAGGACCAATATGTATGGTTCATTCTGTGAGGGAGGAAGAGGTTCTCTAGTATGTTCAAGGCAAATTGTGTCGTCGAGCTGCTGCTATTGCTGCCTCTGTGGGTATTTTCTGTTCCTGTAGCCTATTGACTAGCTTCCAATTGCCTCTTGGCAGAACAGCCTTTCCTCACCCAGCTGTGTCATCTCTGGGTGCTGGAGGGATAAAATCAGGCCAGCGTTACCCTGATTTCTGGAGTCCCGTGGGGGACTCCTCAATGTGCTCCAAATAATGGGGAATGGGAATTAGCCGGAGCACAAGCTATAGCAATGCAAGAGGCAGGACAACTTAGCAAGATCTTAAACCCAATGTTTACGGGGTCAGGCCGAGTCAAAAACCAAGCAAAGTTAAATTATAATTGTTTTCTTTATTTAAAAGACAGTCACTGTGCACATATGCACTCACTCACCCAGACCTAAGAAGATAAAGGTAGAAAATCTGATAGGGGATTTTGAGTGGGATTTTTCAGAGGAAATACTACACCTGATCCTGTAGCCCGGGTAGCCTGAAGACAGTCAGTTGGCGCAGAGATTCTCAGCACGTGGAAGCTGAGGGGAAGGCTCGGCAAATGGAGTGGCAGCAAGGTGGGATGGAAGTCAAAAGCGATCCGAGTGATCCGAAGAAGCGCTCAAAATTAGGGGTTCTTATAGGGGAAAATGTGCCTGTGGGGTAGTCCGTTCCCAGGGAAAACAGTGGGTTTCAGGTCGGAGACAAAGCCTCCGAAAGGTCAGTACTTAAGATGATTGAATTTTGACGTAGTTGTCAATAGCGCAGACAGTATGCAAATGGAAAACGCTTGACAGTTGGCTATTCCGAAGCACTAGTCTTGTCAAGCCGGCGGTTCAGGGCAGAGAATCTTTTGTATGCTTGATGCATACTTAATGTAGTTTCAAATTGTACTTGCCTGGAGGTCTCCTGAAGCTGCGTGCCAGAAAATTACTGGCCTGCCTGGATTTGTCTTGTATTTTTCAGCCTGTTCGGCCGTGTCCATGTGCGTGCTTATCCAAGGGCCTCGCAAGCACGTGGAGAGGAACAGTTTGGAATGGCCAATCTTTAGATATCAAATTATAGTTAGTGGACCTTGGGCCCGGATTGTAAACCACAGTAACACCAGAACTGTTCCAGCTTCTTTTGCAAGTTGCTACTGTTCATGATTTATTTCTCTTTAGACCTTTTCATCTTCTTGCTCTCACTGAAACCTAGTGCCCTGCCCATGATACCTCTACTTCAACTGCCCTTTGGAGGATTTCCTTTTCTTGTACAAGTTGCCATGAGGGTAGGGGATGCGGAGTGGAACTTCTCTTAACTAGCTCATACCAGTTTTTTTCCTTTCCACCAATATGCTGTTTCTTTTCTTTTGAGGCCCATGTTTGAGACTTGTCGCCTCTGCGTTTGCAGATTATGGTCATTTATCATCCACCTTCCCGATTTTCAGCTTTTGTTTCTGACTTAATTCTTGGTTGACTTTCTTTATCTCAGATCATATTCTCACTCTTATGATTTTAATTATGCAGATTCCAAAAATCCTGCTGTCTTATGTTTTCTGTCTTTTGCTTTTCTATTACTGAACTTCCTTTGTCTGATCATCATTTTATTCCTTTTGCACTTGTTCATAATACACCTCCTCAGTACTCTTGCTCACTCCTTTCACAATCTTCATTTTGTTGTTCTGAGACCTTTTCACAAGTGTTGTTTTCTTCTCTGTCTTCCTTTAATTCTGTTAGCTCCTTGGATTCAGCTTTTTGTTTTCGCAATTCAGCTTTATCTTCAACTCCTGATATTTTTGTCTCTTTGTCAACATGTATGGTACCCTCTACCAAACCTCAGCCTTGGCTTACTTCTGTATCTTCCTTGTTGCTCTTGCGCAGCTGAACATTTGTGGAGAAAGATTAGGGCAGGCTACATTCATTGTAAATTTGTTTTTCTTTCTCTTGTACTGTTTTTTTTTTGCCAAAGAGAAATACTATGCTTCATTGATTCATGCAAACGCATGGTACCCGCAGCCTCTCTTTTCTTTCATTCTCTTTTAAAGCCCTCCCCTCCACTGCTCTCTCTCCATCATTCTCCGCTAATGATTTTGCAACTTTCTTTAAAACTAAAATTGAAAATATCCCTTCTGATTTTCCTACTTCTGGACTTTCCCCATTACCAATATACCAAATGTCTGTTTCTCCCCCCCCCCCGTCATGTTAGATGAACTACCCAAAATATTGGTGCCTTCTGATCCTTCTACCTGCTCTTTTGAACCTGTTCCTTCTCACTTCTTAATTACTGTTGCCCCTGCCATTGTTTCTTCACTTCTCCATATTATTAATCTGTCCCTTTGTACTGGTTCATTTCCTTCTGGGTTTAAACATGCTACTTTTTCTCCAGTTCTTAAGCCTTCACTTGATCCATCTTCTGTTTCTAATTATCTCTCTGTTTCATTGTTGCCATTCCTCCTGAAAGTTTTAGAATATGCTGTTTATGTATATCAATTTTCTTTCTTGTATTTCTGTAGTGGATCCTTTTCAGTCTGAATTTTGCCCATTGCACTCTGTGGAGATAGCTCTTATGAAAATCATGATGATCTCCTTTAGGTCAGGTCAGAAGGCCTATATTTAGTCCTTATTCACCTTGATCTTTCTGCAGTCTTTGATACAGTTGATCATGTACTTCTTCTTCATGGTCTCTGTGCCTCATACATTAGGAGCTTTCATGTACTTCATCACCCAGGGTTTACTGATTCAGTCTTCAACTGTTTCATATCTTAACTCTAAGGCTGGTCATTCAGTATGATAGCTGGAGGTCATGAGTCTTCTTTTCTCCTTCTGGTTGAGGTACCACAGGGGCATGTTCTGTTTTTTGTTTTGTTTTCTATTTAGGTTTCTTTTTTTAGGTTCTCTTTAGGTAATTTTATCAGTTCATATGGTTTTCGATATCATCTTTACACGGATGATATCTATTAGTATTTCTCCACTCTAGAACTTTCATCTGACATTGAGTGTTGTATTATAGCATATCTTTCAAATATCTCAGTAGGGATGCTTCATTGTCACCTAAAACTTAACATGGCAAAGACGGAACTACTTGTTTTTCTTCCAAAACCTTCTCTAAAACATACATTTTCTGTCATTGTTAATGCTCCCATTTGTCTTGTGGAGGAAGCATGTAGTCTTGGTTTTATTTTTTTACTCTTCTTTGTCTTTTGTATCACATATTGATACATCTTGTAGCAAAGTCAAGTTGTTTTTTTCTTTATAACATTGCCAAAATTGTTTTTTTTTCTTTCTGCTTCCTCTTGCTTTGACCTTAATTAAGCCTTGGTCATTTTCCACCTTGATTGTTGTAATCTTCTTTTGACAGGGCTTCCATTATCACAGCTTAGTCCTCTGGTTTCCATTTGACATTCTGTTGCTATGATTATCTTTTTGATCCATTATTTTGATCATGTTACCCTACTTTTGATATGTCTTAATTGGTTACCCATTTCTTCTAGGATTCAGTATAAAGCTTCTTGCTTTAATGTTTAAAGCCCTATACAACCTTACTCTCTGCTGTCTTTCAGCTCTTATTTCTTTTTACCTTCCTGCTTGAAATCTGCATTCTGGGAACTCTAGGCTTCCTAACCATTGAAGGGTTTCCTTTTCCTTGGCTTGGCTTCATCCTTTCTCACTCACTGCTCTCTACTCTTGGAATTGTGTCGCTGAACGTTTGTGGACTGCTCCTTCCCTCATTATTTTTAAATCTCAGTTAAAAACCTTCTTGTTTATAAAAGCTTTTGGAGTTTTAGTTTAACATTACATGTACTAGTCAGTTTGTTTTATATTGTAATTTTCTTGTATTTGGATGTTTTCTTTTATAATTTTATAATAGAGTTGTATTATTTCTTTCTTCTGTGTTTGTGTATTAATGTGTATATACATATTTTAGACTGTAAGCCTTTGGCAGGACTCACTATTTTTGGTTGTTTTACTTGTAAACTGCTATTTACATAGAAGGTGCTAAATAACTAACAACAACAATATTCCTTCATGCCAGCTAACCTGAGATAAGAGCTCAACATTCTTTTTCAATTGCTTCAGTTGACTCTCCACTCTCCGCTGACCATTTAATTTTTCCTGCCTTGCCACCAGCATAGGGTTTTTGGTCTTTCTTCCTACAAACTACATAATATCCTTTAAAATAACATTTGTTTCTTTTGTTTTTTCTCAGTCTTCATACTTTCACTTTAACTTTAGTTAATGTTAGGGATTTAAAACATAGTATTTCAGAGAAATGGTGATGAAAGACACAGAGCTTATGAAGAAAAGAAAAAGAAATTAACAAAGCCAGAGGTGTCTTCTAAAGAGATGTGACTGCCTATAAAAAGAAAAGCAGGTGCCAAGGAATGAGCCCTTAAAAACACTCCAGTGGTTGCTAATCAGCATGTTTCTGAACATGAGGGTGACACAGTTTCATTTCACTCAGGGAAAATGAATCGGAAGAGTAAGTAGATAAGTCTCTGCAGCACTTTTTAAAAAAAACACCATCCAGCTGCTTTGGAAGGTAAGAAGGATGTGATAACAGGAAGTGAGAAACAGAAAGGAAAAGTGGAAGGTACAATACAGGGAAAAGCAGGGAAATAAAGGTGAAGGGATTAAGAAAGATTTAAAAACTAAGAATATTGAGAAATGGAAACCCAAGGAGACTACTCTGCTGTTAACAGTAGGTTGGATTACTGTAGAAAACCCATGAAGTCACTTTGAGTCACCATTTTGATTCTAGGGGTTTTGATTAGGCAAGAGGGGGTCAAAACACTGAGCTTATGCAATCCTGCAAAGACCACACATGGCTGAACAGTGCAAATTTATGTCAAGTCTAAGAATACTCTGGAACGGAATATTCTGCTGGCAGCAAGCAGCATAGCAACAGCGCACATTTGGATTCTCCTTACTGAACTACATCAGGAAGGTGTTAGTTGTAAAATCATTGGTTTGCCTTTTTAAGATACTATAGGTAACTCAATCTCTGAGCAGGAGATGTGCAGAAAAAATAGACATTTATGTATGAAGGAATATGCTGCACAGATATCGCAAGGATATGGTGCCATCAGAGTGATATGAGAAGTTCATAACCAGAATGCTTATCAGAAGCAATCAGTGCAGCATGTGATTATACAGCAGAAACAAAGGATGATGGTTTCTTTGGCGTGGATGTGTGAATGAGATTAATTCACACAGATTATTTGAGGAGCAAGCCTTTAAGATAGGTTCTGCATATTTTCAACCTGGAATAGGTGCAGAAATTAGATGAGAAGGAAAAGTATAATTCAAAGAAGAAGGACAGGGCAACATCTGTTTTAAGAAAACAATTGCAAAAGAAAAAGGAAAAAGAAAATATCCATTTCCTGAGATATTTAGAGCCCACATTAATTTAGAATGAAAGCATCTTTAAATATGAAATGTTTGCTAGGCTTTAGTCAAACTATACATCTTTGATAAGCACACAGTGGAACAGCATACTGTTCCTCTCATGGATGCAC
Organism: Ctenosaura bakeri; assembly: GCA_948474755.1. NCBI lineage: Eukaryota > Metazoa > Chordata > Lepidosauria > Squamata > Iguanidae > Ctenosaura > Ctenosaura bakeri. The sequence goes on along the minus strand of CAOLHI010002651.1, from coordinate 24,654 downwards.
TGATAACTGCTTTGATTTTGGGAAATCATCTTCCCTGGGAAGGTCAAACAATTCTGAAAGCATCAGAAGAGAGGAGAGATGATTCACCTCTAAAGTCACATGAGGCCTCAGCAACAGCTTTGCGGGCTTCTTTTGAGATTTCAGTGTATGCACAAGCAACTGTTTTGTGGGTTCAGGACATTCTAAACACATCAGATTTGAATGCATGTCATTTGGAGCATGAATTGATTAAAATGTTGCAGTTTTGCAGTACATGGCAGAGCTAGGACAGGACATGGCAGCCTTTGCTGCTAGATTGATTTCTACCACAGTGGTTGAAACACTGGGTGGATGGCCAAAAGTCAAGTAGTAATTTGGCACACATGTCAGTTAGTGTGGTCTACTTTTTGGTGAGAAAGCTTTACAGAAGGTATTGGAAGAAGGAAAAGACAAGTGGCCAGTGATGTCCATAGCTCAGAGAAGAGGTCAGATAAAATACTTGTTCAAGGTCCTTGCCAGTCCTTTTGAGGTACCAACAGACCAGAAGAGGTAAAGCCAGCCCCCTCAGGGGAGAAAGGCAAAAGCAGAAAATGCAGTAGAAGGAAAGTTACTGCACTTGGTCATTTGTGCAAAGAAACCATTGAAGACCAATATATATTGAAAGTAGTAACACAGGGTTATGAAATTTGTTTTTAAAAGTACGGATACCTTCAATCTCCTGTACCAAAGAGGAAGGAGAAATGCAAAAACAATACACAGTAGAGATGAGCATGGAAGAAGTGCCTCAAAGGGATATATTTCAATTTTTTGTGATACTCAAACAGGATGGGTACAGATATCTTTTGCAAGGTTTGAAATTCTTGAAAGGTTTATCAAATACCAACAATTCCAGCCATCAAAGAAATTTACAAAGGAATGATTACCTGGCATCTGTTTGAAGGGAGGCATATTTTATATTCCAGTGACCCCAAAATGCAGAGAATACCTGAGGTTACATTTCAAAGACAGCAACTACTGATTCAAGACTTTCCTATTTGGCCTTGCATCAATCCCCAGGGTCTTAAAAATGTTTTGGTTCCAGTAGTTGCAGTGTTAAGATAATTGGAAGTACACCTTTTCCTGTATTTTGACAATATACAGGCATGGGACAGCTGGAAAGCCAAAAGAGATGCACATACGTTACTTATGGATGCATAGATTTTTACTATGAAGTAGAGCAGTCTACAGTTGACAACCACTAGAGGCTCTAATAGACACAAACATGGCTATCTACCTATTGGTGGAAGAAATGGAGGAAGTGAGGAAGAAGGTACAAGGGTTGCTGTTAGCGAATTTAGGATATGTAATGCACTTGGCAGAGCAGTTGAGGCTGCCAAGTGCAATCATTCCGTCAATTCCACTGGCTTGTTTCCATACAGGACCATTATAGTTCATAAGATCATGTCTGGAGGCAATTACATAGAAGTGCAATGTCAGACTAAGGATTCCAAGTCAACTGAAGGAGGAATTACAGTGGTGGATAACAGATGTCAGAGAACCAGCATGGTGTAGTGGTTTGAGTGTTGGACTATGACCCTGGAGACCAGAGTTTGATTTCTCATTTGGCCATAGAAACCCACTGAATGACCTTGGGCATGTCACACACTCTCAGCCCCCAGAATGATAGTATTGCCTTAGGGTTGCCACGAGTAGGAAACAACTTGAAGGCACACCACAACAGCACAACAGATGGCAGCCTACCCAAAAGGTGTGTCATTCTTGACCTCAAGAAAAGTAGTGATAACAACTGAAGAGAATTTAACTGACTGGGGAGCAAAAGGCATCGAACAGTCAGCACAAAGTATTTGGTCTCCAGGGAGATGCAAACTCAATATGAACTGTGTGGAAAGAAGGGAGTTTGGGATATGCTAATGAGGTTTGTGCAAGTAGTTGATGGTCCGAACCAGCCAACATGACCGTAAAAGCATATATTTGCAACCATGGAGCCTCTCTCCCACAGATGTTAATCAGGGAGACAAGCAGAATACTTTGGTGGGAAGAAGAATAGTTTAGATCAGTATTTGCACTTTACTTGTGAAATTCCTTGAATGTGCAGGCAGACTGTCTGAGCTGACACTGATTTATTTGAGGGAAATGTTCACTGAATCAGGAAGTTTCCCACTGTATAGAAAGCTGTTGGATCCTTTTGAGATGAATTTATTCACCTCTGGCAACAATTCAAGACTGCAGCAATTTTTTTTCCTGTGGATGGAAGTGTTTGTCTAGAGAATCACAATGCTCTTACAGAAGGTCAAGGAGACATTTATATGCTGTTCCACTATCTCCAATAACTCCTTGGGTGCTAACAAATATTCAGCTGGAAAAGATACACATGGTGGTGATGATTCTACATTGGCCACTTAATCTGTGGCTTCCACAGCCAGTTTGAATTTCTAACTGCCAGTTCGTCTTCCAATGAAATCAGATTCGTTGAAATAGGATCCTGTATTTTATCTGAATTCTCATTCCTAAAATGAACTGCATGGACCTTGAAACACAATGTCTGAGAAGCAAAGTTTATTCTGAGCAAGTAGTAGAGACAATCTTGGCATCAAGGAAGAACTCCATGCAAGGATTCAATGATCTAACTTGGAAAGCCTTTAAGATGTGGAATGAGTCATTTTGGTGGATTTTGTGATAGGTGATGCCTCTGATATTGAGGAGCAACTGACTGTGCAAGGACTGGGTCAGTGAGTGAGCAAATCAACTTGCAAACATCCCCTGCACTGGAAGGTCAGACAGAGACAGAGTTGCCCCCGCCAACTCATGACAGAGAGGGAACCAGCAGTGATGCAGAGGAGTGGCAACCACCTGTGCCCATCAGCCTTCAGTCACGCAGAAGACTGAAACAGACAGCTCAGAGGGAGGCTGCATAGACTAGGTTGAGGAAACAATAACAAGCAGCACCTGTTCACAGAGGCTATTTAAGCCCTCACAACCTTTGTGTCTCCTGCTCCCTGAAACCCTCAGGACAGATCTCTGCCTCCTGAACCTTAGGACTGGATCTTGACCTGGCTCAGCTTGCGTTTTCCTTATGTTAAGTATATTCGGACTCTCCCTGCAAGTATTCCTGACCTCCCTCCTCCCTTGCTGGCTGCGGCTCAGCAGGGAGAGAATCCTGACAGATTTAGCTCATATTCATGTGAAGCATGTTCTGGAATTTCTACAGTCAAGAACTTCTGATTGATTAAGACCAAATATCCTGAAGAGGCAAGTGGCAGCACTATCAACAGTTATTTCTACAAGGAATGAAAATTTAGCCTCATGTCCACATATTAAGCATTTCTTCAGACAGACAACTTTTGCAAGCATCTCCAACTCTGCACTGTTTTCCAAATTGGGATTTAAATTTAGTACTGAATGCCCAAACAAAAACATCCTTTGAGCCACTTAAGTGCTTCTCTGCATTTATTGTCTTTTAAGTTAGATATTTTTGATAGATGTAACATTTGAAAATGAGTTTTGGAGTTAGCAGCATTATCAGTTAACCATAATTTGTGCCAGTTGGCCAATCTCACATGAACAGTTGATTCCACATTTACACAAAAGATGGTGTATGCAAAGTTAAATTTGCTATACCCCCCCCCAAGCCATCACATCTGCTGGAGAGAAAAAGCCACACATTTGAGGATGGAAAGACTTTGAAACTTTATTTAAAGAGGACAGTGCAGTTATACATGTCAATGTCAGGCAGAGGCTAAGCAACCACAGAGGCGGCAACTGGAGTTTTATGGCTTTTTAGTAAGTAAGCAGTAAAATAATCAAAGGGTTCCAGCACCAAAACAAACAGCAGCAATAAATAAAGCCATAAAGTAATTAAGGGGTTATGTCACCCAACACCAACGAAGGCAGTCGAACTCAGGAATAGCTAGCCCATGGAACAGGTAGCAGAGTCACGGATGAGAGACGGTTGTTGCTCCGTACCTGAACTCCCCCCAGCATCTGCCTTAAATAGTCTTCAACCCAGCTGGGGCTGATCAGATGTCCATTGGCCTGGCTCCCAGCTGGAGGCCCTCAGACCTCAGGTGCTTCTCTTGCAAGCGCTTTGATCTATGAACCGCCTCCTTCTCCAGCTGCCTCTGGAGGAATGTGGGGGGAGAGTCAGCTGAAAACTCCGGACTGGAGTCAGAAGCAGCAGCTTCTGTTGAGCCAGAAGCATTGGACTCCTCTGCTGTAGGTATCGGCCCTGGATCAGCTGGGGAGTTGCTGGCAGGCCCCTCCCTTGACTCTGAAGGAGCCCTTGGAGGGAGAGGGGGCTCCTCTCCCTCCAAGGGCTCCTTCCCCGGCTGGAAGCCCACGTCCAACTCAGAGTCCCCATCTGAATCGGCAGCCTGCTCAGCCTGGCTCATGACAATACATACAGAGGCCTTCCTCTTTTTTTCATCCACAGACTGTAGGAAATAGAGCAACTAGACTAAATGGTAGCAAGATGGATTAAAGCATGTATCTTCCCATGGTATAAATTACTGCACATGCAGAGGCCTCAGTCTGTTTGGCCACATTCCACAAGAGCAATGGTAACTGTAACAGGACACCAGGTTTCACCACCTTTAGGGGATGTTTGCAGGTCTGTGAGTTGAAAAGAGCCTACAATATTACAAATATTTAAAAAATTAAAAATATTACAGACATTACAAATCAGGCAGATATCAATCAGCACAGGTGGCTTTTGGTTGCACAGTTCTAGAAGCCATAGTTTTGGAGAGTGGCAACCACTCTCATCTGATAAATTAAGGGCTTAGGTATGATCCAAATGTATGAGAATTGCTCTTTTATGCCATTCAGACAATGAGGTGTTTGTACTCACAGTGAATAGTCATTCTTAAGGAGCACAGAGAAGCAAACTATGATTATAATGAAATAAATAAATAAATATGAAGGAAGTAAAAAGATAACAATTTTACTTGGTCTACTAGGAAGGTTAAGTATAGTTACTTTCCAACTACGCTTGGCTGTTTTTTAGCTCTGTCTGTATCATACAATAAGAGCAAAGCAAAGGTATTTAAATAAATTTTCAGGGGAGAGTGGGCAATCAGTAGAAGCAACTGAAAAAGAACTTTGAATTCCTGCCTTAGATTAAATGGCAAAAAGGAATAACCTTTGTGCATGTGGATTGCTCTTCTGTGCCTTTCAAGAATGACTGTTCACAATGCTGCCAACACTTCGTTTATATTTTATATATTCATTTATATTTATAGTTATAAAAATGAGGGTTGGACTTAATATTCACTGATTCCCAAAATATCCCACACAATTTGACGGAAGAATTCAGAACTGCCACAGGCACAGCTAGTGGGAATGTGGAACCTGGGAACTTCTTTATGACTTCTCCCACATTTTGGAACTCCCTACATGGAAAAGTTGAGAAGTCTCCTTCTCGGTTTTCCTTTCAGCAGCAGGTTAAGACCTTTATTTTACAACACACCTTTGAAATTAACAACAAAAAAGGGCTCTTGCCATGCTTACTGATTTTAACTATTTTAAAGTAAGATTTTAATTGGTTATGTAATATAATCTCAATTTTCTATGTTTTTTCTATGTTTTCTATGTTTTAACTGCATATGTTTAGTGTATTCTTTAAGTCTCCTTGAGTTCCAGCCTGGGAGCAAGGCAGAATACAAATAGAGTATTGGGTGAATTCCACTTTAGAGTAACCAAAATTTAGCAATATCTCAGCTGGGACAGACTGCAATTAATCTTACTTATTACTTGAAACAATCCAACTTAAAAATATGAGTTACAAATGTGGCTTGTTTCATGTACTCATACTTAAATTTAACAATATGTTATAGTTCAGACATAGTACTAAGCTGTGGTTAACTGAAATGAAAAGTGAATGCTTCTGAATTCATGGCAGGATCGAAGAATGAGAGTGTAGGGACAGGTATTTGAGCTCAAGAATGGCCCAGATCTATTCTTGTAATGGCAAACCATTGGGGTTTTTAAAATTTGCTGTTATTTTTCTTTATATTAGAAAATGGGCAATGAATTCTAATTTTTTAACTATGTTGTAAAAGAGTGAAAGCAGCAAATGTACACTGGCTCACAATTTAACACTTTGGAGTCCTAAGGCACAGATTGAGCTAAGAAATTGGGGAGATAGATGTCTTATCATGGGAGCGGTAAATGCAACAAGGTGCTAGTTGCTCTCAAATTGTCCCCCAGTTCAAGCAGTCTAGATAGCCTTGGTAACAGCCCCCCATATTGAAAATGCTATTGAATGCTAGGTCAGCAAACAGGAAAATAACAGTCCAATACTACACCAGTGGTTCTTAACCTATGGTCCATGAACCCTGGGGAGGAGAGCAGGAATGGCCTCACAGAGGGTCTGCAAAGACTTGAAATGTTACGATCTGTTACAGTAACAAAAAAAATAGGAAAGTAGAAAGACAGAGAGACTGATGGTCATACGTTGATCTCAAAGAGCAGTCTTTTGCTGGTAATAGACATCATTTTAAATATTTGATGCATTTTAGGGTTTTAAATCTTGGTGGTCTGCTGCAACAGAACTATTTAAGGGGGGGTCCATGGTAAAGAAAAGGTTAAGACCACTGCACTACATAATTCTGGATCTGAATTTGCCTTCATATCATGGAGTGAATGGATTCCTCTTTGGTGACCTTCTTTTGATAGGTGAAGAATATTTTATTCTAACAGACTTTGAGGAACCAATTAGTTTTAAAGAAAGGACTTTCTGTTCTAATGTTTGTTTTGAAGTATTTTGAATTTATTGTTTTAATTTATTAATGATAATCTTGTTACCCTAAGAGGTGGGGGATTTCCAGGTTCACCTTTAATGCCAGTTTCTTCTTAGAATTTGGGGAATTATAGCTCCAAGGAGGCCTGAGAGAGGAGGGTAAAGACGATCTTTTCACCTGTGTATACCAGTACTAACTGTAGAGAGGACTCCAGCTAAAGCTAAACAGGATATTTTATTGGAAATTAACAAACACAAGAAGTCAGATACCTTAAGAACCATACAAAGCTATCTGAAAGTGAGGCAAGAAAGGTTAGATAGAGAGAAATTGGGTGGAAGAGGTGGTAGTTACTAGTCCTGAAGCAGAAGGTCAAAGTAGAATGGCTCAGATAGCACATCTGAGGTTAGCAAGAACAGACAGACGTTTGAGCACCAAGTATTGCGTCTAAGTACTGGTGCTATCTGATAGATTAAAAGATTGGATGAAAATAATGATAAATAAAGATAGAATGAAAGAGAGATTGCAGGAAACTAAAATATCCTGGTTAAATTACATACAATTAGAGCAATGGACAAAGAGTATGAAAAGATATGTTAAGGATTTTAAAGAACATACTAAATTTGAACAAATTATTATTCAAAGAGAAAATATGCAAGAAAATGAAATACTAAAAGGTACAACAAGTGAAATATATAAAATATTAGCAAAAGAACAACAAGAGGATTATCTTAGACAAATCTGGGAGGAAGAGACAGCACAAAATATAGATATACAAGAATGGAGAAAAATCTGGAAACAACGTCATTTAAAAAAATTATCAATAAGAATAAAAGAGAATTATTATAAAATAGTTTGGAAATGGTATTTGACTCCAGTGAAATTAAATCAAATAGATGAGAAATATACAAGATTATGCTGGAGAGGATGTCAAGAAATTGGTACATATATGCATATGTGGTGGAATTGTAAAAAGATAATGGAATTTTGGCAAAAGGTTTTTAAAGAGATAAAAGAGATTACAGGAGTAGTAATACCAGTATGTCCAAATATAGCGTTGTTGTCTATATATAATAAGGTTGAGTGTACTCAGGTAAGAAAAGAATTAATAACAAATTTGTTAAATGCAGTGAGATTAATAATAGCAAAAAAATGGAAAACAAATGAAAAATTTCAAATAGAGGAATGGTATAAAGAAGTGTGGAAAATTGCAATTAATGATAAATTAACATGTAGAATTAGATTTATGAAAGGTTTAACAAAAGGGAATGATTTTGAGGAAATTTGGAAAATATTTTTGGAAAAAGCTTTGATAAGAGATGGTAAAGCTACCCTAGTACAAGAAGAATGGCAATTTTGGAAAGTGGATTAAATAAAAAGTTGGCTCTGGGGGTGGGTATATATATATATATTTTGTTTGGTTTTGTTTTGTATTTTTTATTTTTTATTTTTATTTTATATTACGCGTGTGTGTTAAACTTGTGATCTATTGATGAAATTGGATATGTAATGTTTAATTTTTAAAAGGAAAAAAAAAGTTAAAAGTTAACTGGCTTTGAAGTAATAAGATTATAATTAATAATAGTAATAGGTTAAATGGAAGCCGAAAATATAGAATTAAGAATGAAACTATAATATTAAAAATGAATATAATGAAATTAAGAATTAAAGATAGGTAACAAAAATGTATAAGCTGTATGATATGGAATAAGCTGAATAAGGTTATGATTTCAAGTGTAAAAGAGAAAAAAAATAATGTAAGTTTATGTTGTTTAAAGGAAAAAAATTTTTTTTCTTTTTTTTTTCACTATTATGTATAACACGTGGTGTTTAATTTTTTGCTTTTGTTTTCCAGTTATATAATCAATAAAAAAATTATTATAAAAAAATATAAAAAAAAATAAGTACTGGTGCTGGAGCTAGAGCTTTTATACCCTATTTCCTGCCTTGAAAGAGGATGCATGGACAAACCAGTAATGGCTTTCTCCTGGGGTTGACAAAGGAGTCTAGAATGGGCTGATTGTCTTAACTCTAGGTGACAAAATATTGATGGGAATCCTGACAGTCTCTTAGTGTTTGGTCAGGTAGTGTGAATAGAGAAGGTCTCTGTAGAATATACTCATAGTAGGGGTCCCTGATTGTTTCACCTGAGCAGTATATATCATACAAGAATTTGCTGAAAGCAGAGTACAACAAAAAATGTAGCATGCTGAGTATATCTCTATCACCTTGTCTTATCTGAGGTAGTTGGTTTATTTTTACTTGAAGCAAGTTTCACAATATTTTTGTCCAGACATACCATTTTGAGTTGCCACTTAATCTTTTTCTCATGGAGTATGGTAATGCCAAGGGTTTTTCTTCTAACATAGTAATCAGATTTCAAGGTGCCAGTTAGGTATTGTGCATTGATATTATAATCTCTGGTAGTAATGTTTCAGCCATAAATCTACAATTATGAAAATAGCACATTCCACAGAGTGGGGCTGTATGGTATGGTAATATTTTGTATGTTTTTGTTTATATTGTGTCTGGTTTAATTTGTAAGCCACCTTGTATTCTGAAGGAAAGACAGGATATACAAAAAGTGAACCATCATCTTCATCAGCCTCTTATTTTATTTTATAATTTAGTTTATAATATTCTCTATCATTATTTTGCTCCTGCTTGTTAAATAATTACCTGGGTAATTGCTATTTTCCCTATGAATTCCCAAAATAATTATATTGGCTTAATGTTATTTTCTAGTCTTGTTAACATGTAATCATTCTTTTATAGGCTGTTGATTGGTGGAGTCTGGGTGTTCTTATGTATGAATTGTTGACTGGAGCATCACCTTTTACAGTTGATGGGGAAAGAAATTCACAAGCTGACATATCTAGGTAAATTAAAGAAGTGGCTGAACTGCAAATACTTTTGATTTTGTTTTTTGATACTGTTTTTCAAGAAAATATTGTTTGGTACAGTATATGTCATACAAGAATTTACTGCAAGTAGAGTACAACAAAAACTGTAGCATTCCGAGTATATCTCTATCACCTTGCTTTATCTGAGGTAGTTGGTTTATTTTTACTTGAAGCAAGTTTCACAGTATTTTTGTCCAGATATACCATTTTGAGTTACCACTTGATCTTTTTATCTCATGGAGTGTGGTAATGCCAAGGGTCTTTCTTCTAACTTAGTAATCAGATTTCAAGGTGCTAGTTAGGTATTGTGTGTTGATATTACAATCCCTGGCAGGTGACGCAGTTCAGTTGTAATTACCCTAAAGTGAAATTTCCATATACACTCACACCATTTCCTGAATATTTCACTAATGAGTGCTTTTCCAAATCAACTAACTATTACATCTTTTCTTTAGGAGAATATTAAAAAGTGAACCTCCTTATCCTCAAGAAATGACTGCTTTAGCTAAAGATATTATTCAGTGTCTTCTGATAAAAGATCCGAAGAAGAGACTGGGTTGTGGACCAGGTGGTGCTGATGAAGTCAAACAGCATCCCTTTTTTCAGGTGAAACAAAATTAGATTTTTTTCCCCTTGGAAACATATTTTTCTATTAAGAAAAGTTTCCGTTGAGCATTAGAGATGCATAGTACATTCTCAAGTAGGATGAAGGAGCAATCCACAACTTTAAAATATTTAGAATTTAAATATTGAAATAATTAGATTGATGTAGTCAGAAATTAGACGTAGAAGTGGCTACAGGTTGATTAAATAAGAAAAGAAAGCAAGCCGATTCTAACAATACAAAGGAAGACTGTTTACATACAGAAAAGAAACAGATACAGACTGAAGGAGACTTGACATGGTTAGCTTCCCCATAGCCACAAGCCTATAGGTCTCAAAGGGAGAGCAGCGCTATTTAACTTATGCAAAAAAAAAAAAAAGTAATGGCAAGTGAGCAACAGGTTCCCAAGTCCAGAGTAGAGTCACTGTTAAGGAAAATATTTATTAACTCTAGCAAGAGCAATTTGAAAAGCTGATCTCTACATCATTGGGCTGTAGAGATCAGAAAAGATAAGATGAAGGAGAAAGTAGCAGAGTGGTAAGGTTGGAAAGGAAAAAGCACGCAGAAATTAAAGATGCTGCCAAGCAAGTCTTCTCAGGGTGGAAAGGGATCTGTAGGGCTGGAAGGCTCAACCATGAATTCTGGTCACTAGTTTGAAATGTCAAATTCCACCCAGAAGGGAGAGGCAAATCCAAAGAAGGTCAGCACCCAATCAACAGCTCTCAAGACATCAAGTGCACAATCACACACAGTGATCAGTGGTCAGAATGTGTCAGGAAATCAGAGCATGTTGATTGCAGAGGCAAGGAAATCTCCTTTAAATAGAAACATACAGAATCAGTTTATGAACTATCTGACATGCTTATTAGTGGACAACTCAGTAGAAGCACAGGAGGAGAGAAGTATCTAAGTGGATCCAAGCAAAGCAACACAAGTGAATCAGTTCCGTAATGCTGCTACGGCAAATAATTTAAGACAGTAAGGACTGAAGTATATGCAGGAATTCAAGCAACATTGAATAGTCAGAATATATTGGATTCATAGAAATGTGTTGGAAGAGACCACAGGGGCCATCCAGTCCAACCCCCTGCCATGCAGGAACACCCTCAAAGCACTCTCGACAGATGACCATCAAGCCTCTGCTTAAAAACCTCCAAGGAAGGAGACTCCACTACACTCCGAGGCAGCAGATTCCACTGCCGGACAGCCCTGACTGTCAGGAAATTCTTCCTGAGGTTCAGGTGGAATCTCCTTTCCTGCAATTTGAATCCATTGCTCCTTGTCCTGGTCTCTGGAGCAGCAGAAAACAATCCCTCTCCTTCTTCTACATGGCATCCCTTCAGATACTTAAACATGGCTATCATGTCCCCTCTTAACCTTCTCTTCTGCAAACTAAACATCCCCAACTCTCTAAGTCTATCCCCATAGGGCATGGTTTCCAGGCCTCTCACCATTTTGGTCGCCCTCTTCTGGACTTGCTCCAGCTTGTCAATATTCCTCTTGAATTGGGGTGCCCAGAACTGGACACAGTATTCAAGATGGGGTCTAACCAAAGCAGAGTAGAGTGGTACCAGTACCTCCCTCGATCTAGACACCATACTCCTATTGATGCAGCCAAGAATTGCATTGGCTTTCTTGCCTGCCGCATCACACTGCTGACTCATGTTCAGCTTGTGGTCTATGAAGACTCCTAGATCCCTTTCACACGTACTGCTCAATGATTAAACAATTTAAATAATTTAATTAATTCAAGAAATCTAATGAATTCATTGAGGAAACTTGATTCTTTAAATCTATTGATTATTGCAAAAGCACATGCTGTAGGAATGACTTCTACTTCTGATTCTAATTCTAATACTAATGAAATTGCTAATATTCAGTCAAATGCATCTTTACAAATACAAACTGTTAAAACTAAGGAACAAGGGGAATAAGATGTGCAATTGTACTTCTGCTAAAGCAGTAAAGTGCAAGGATAAAACCAAGCATGTGGTTGCAGGGAGCCAGGTTGAGAAGGCCTTGTCTGTCAATTACATGTCAATAACACGTTATCAGAATTAAACTCTGATTCTGAAAAGGATGAGGAGAACTTAGACAGTGAAAGTGCAGCAGATTCTGAGGCGGAAACAGGAAAGAAAATTAATAAATGAAATTGTTTGAGGTGGAACATTTCAAAGACTTATTTAAAAGGATGCTAATAACATTACGTTTGTATACAAGTAGAAGTGCTGATCAAAACATTCAGAAAAGCCAGCAAAAAGCTAGCAAATTGGCAACAGTAGTAAAAAAAATGCCAACACAAGACACTCAGATACCTCTACAAGAAATGTTCAAAAACTTGCTTGATTCTGAATGAGCAAATCCAGTAAATAATAGAAGATTTACCAACTATGGCAGGAAATGGTATATGTATGAGAAAGAGCTGATGGAGCAGTTAGTTATCCCACCTGATCAATGCTCCAGTTTCAGCTCTTGTTTTCAACTCAGTTTTCCCCAGGGAAGAAGACATAACTTTAAAGAATATGACTCTTCTTTTGTGGAGAAAGAATCTTTCAAAGATAGAGATAATTTAGACCATATAGATCTCAGTGAAATAGAGGTTCCAGTTCAAACAGCAAGGAAAATGCAGCAGAACAAAAGAGGAGCCAACAGCTCCAAAGGGGTGCAAAGCTCAATATTAACTCAAAAGCAATACCAGTGGCAAGAAAACATATTTTTGGTCATCTCTAGAATTCAGTAACAACAGACCAGAGGGTCGTAGAAGTAGTGGCCGCAGGATACAACATACAATTTCTGAGAAGACCAAGGGAAAGATTTCTTCCTTTGCTGTTATTGAAGAATGTGGTGAAGAGAGGAATAGTGCAACAGGAAATAGATCATTTAATACAGATAGCAGCAATAGAGAAAGTGCATCTGGAAGAAGGATTCAAGGGGGTTTACTCCCTGTTCTTTGAGTTCTTTGAGTACTGTAAAGAACAGGGAGATACAGTGGGATACAGACCAGTCTTAGACTTGAAATACCTACACCAGTTTGTCCAATACGCAAGGTTCAAAATTGAAACCTTACAAACAATATTGGATAACCTGGAGTTAAGTGACTTCTTGCTTTCTATCAAGTTGGAAGAAATAGATTTGCATGTTCCAGGCAATCTATCATGCAGATGTTATCTTCATTTTGAATACAGCTCCTATCGTTATCTGTTCAAAGCTCTTGCCTTTGGTTTGGCATCACCTCCAAGGGTTTTGACAAAGGTACTAGTTCCAATAATAACATATCTGAGAGAGCAGGAATTTTTCCTATATCCTTATTTGGATGAACCTTGTTAAAGGCTGGGAGCCCAATGAAACTGGGGATAGATCTCAAAAGAACTTTGGAGTGTAGAGGGCCTGGGGTTCATGGTGAGCTACAAGAAAAGTCATCTAGAGGCAATCAGGAATTTAATTCATCTAGAGGCACAAATAAATAAGGAAATGGGTTGTGTTTTCCTTTCAGAACAACAGTAGTATGGTGTCATCTGCATATCTTAAACTGTTGATGTTCTTCTCTACAGTTTTCATACTCCTTCCTCTGAGTCTAATCTTGCTTAACTTATGCTTAACTTGCTTAACTTCAGCATCCAAGTTTTAACAGACAGGGTGATAAAATGCAAGCCTTGCCAATGGGAAACCATTCCATTTCTCTTTATTTTGCTTTAATGTTAGTGTCTTGTTTTCCGTACAGGTTATACATCAGGACAATCAAATGCACACCCATTTCTTTAAAAGCAGTCCATAGTTTTTCATGACCTACCCAACCAATGGCTTTGCTGTAATCTATAAAGTGGAGGCTGATTTTCTTTCAAAATTCTTTGGTGCACTCCATTATGTTTGTGATATGATTCCTAGTGTCTCTTCCTTTCCTGAACCCAGCTTGGACTGCTGGTATTTCTTGCCCCATATGTGGTGAAAAGGAACTTACAATGATTAAAGTAAAAATGTTTAAAAATTAACAGAGTATAAAAGTTCAAAAGCAATTAAATCACCATAAAATTTGAAAACATTTGAAAATTACAAAATATCCAAAACAGTATAAAAGGTCTGTTTCCTGTGAATAATCAGTTCTCAATGGCCTGCTGGAATAAAAAGGTTTTTACCCACTTATGGAAAGATAATAAGGAGAGTGCCAGTCTAGCTTCTCTGTTAAGGGAGTTCCAAAACCTCTTCCCACCAGTGAGTCTGTGAGGGTCAGCAGGGCCTTCCCAGATCTCAGACATGGGCAGGCTTTGTCAGGAGAGTATGGTCTTGCATATGACCTGAACCTGAGCTGCGTAGGGTTTTATTAGTCATTTCTAGCATTTTTAATTCTTTCCAGAACCCAATGGGCAACTAGTAGTTCTTTTGGAACAAGAGAGCTGTATGCTATCGATAGTCAGTTCTAGATAACGATCAGGCTGCAACTGTTTGGACTAGATGAAGTTTCCGAATGTGCTACAAAGGTAGCAGAACATAGAACACATTAAAGTAATCTGAACATGATATAACTAAGGTGTGTGTCACTGGGGCCAGTTCTGATGTTTCAAGGAGCAATAGCAATAGCATGTGTGTTTCTATACCACTTATCAACCAAGTGCTCTCTAAGTGGTTTACAATGTGTTAGCTAATTGCCCCCAACAAGCTGGGTACTTATTTTACTGGCTTGCGGAAGGATGGAAGGCTGAGTCAGCCTGGAGCCCGGCAGGATCCAACTCACAACCTTGTGGCTGTAGTACCAGCATTTAATTACTGTGCCACTAGGGCTCCTGGTGCAAGCATAGCTAGTGCACAAAACTGTGCAGATGCACTCCTTGCCACCAGTGACACCTGAATCCAGGAATTTACCCAAGTTACAAACCTCTGTTGTCTGTGTAATCCCATCTAGCACAGTAAGAATCCCTATATGGTCAGTAAATGACTTTCAGCTTGTATAAGAATTCCTCTGAGTCAGACCTGCACAACTTGGCAGTAGGTAAGGGCCGAAATTAAATAGGGTAAACTTCTTCAGGCCTCAGCTAGGTTTTTAATGCCTCATTTTCCAACCTCCCAAAACCTCAGGTAGGATGATTACTGACTGGGGAATTCTGGGAGTTATAGTCTTAAAAAACAATGCTTTTGAATTCTGGGTAAGCTTTGATCTCACCAGAGTAGACTCGGTGAATTATTGCTGTTGTGTGCCTTCGCGTAGTTTCCAACTTATGGCGACCCTAAGGCAAACCTGTCACTGGATTTTCTGGGACTGAGAGTGTGTGATCTGCCTAAGGTCACCCAGTGGCTTTCCATGGCTGAAAAGTTAAAATCTTGCCTCTGCTACAAACTTACCCGACAATCTTAGGGAAACCTTCCTTAAATTTCACCCATCACCACCAATATACAACATGAGGAATGACAACACTGGGCATTTCTGCTACAGTGCTATTATTTGGCTTTCAGCATCCTGTGGAATTCTGGGGTTTGTAGTTTCCTGAGGCCAAAGGGCTCTCTTGCCGAGAATTCTAAAGGGCCCTCCCTAAACTGCAAACCCCGGGATTCCATAGCATGTTGAAAGTGAAATAAGAGCACTGTAACAGTATAGGGCAAAAATAGCCACTGTCCTTCTGTCTTGACCTGTTGTTAGGACAACTAAGATAATGCAGACGTGGCAAGTTGTGATTACACAAAACCAGTAAATAGGCTTATTGGAAAGACAAGAGAGCTATGCCTTAAGAAATATAGCAGTGTGTAGTTTGCAAATGATTTGCAAAAGATCAAAGAGGAAGGGAAAAATTTGGGGTGGCAGAAAAAAAGTATTATTTATGAGGAAGGGGGAAGAAAATATATTTGGAGGATAAACAAGGGGAATTCCAGGTGGTGGGGGGTGGAATTTATGAGCGTGCACACCACGATAGACCTAAATTGCATTTTAAAATGCAATCTTTAAATGCAATTTAATTTTTTCCAATGCACTTTAGGAGGGATGAGGGTGAATGAAGACACTGACCTGTAATAAGCTGCTTCCCCCAGAGGGTCCCAGTTCACCCTGTAACAGTTTATGTTGGCTTGTTTAGTGAGGAGGAGATCACCTCCTTTCTTGCCCCCTCCAGCCCCAAGTGGTCTCCTTTTTCCCAGCACTTCCTCCCTTACTGCCCATCCAAGGGAAATGGAAGGAGAAGAAACAACTGCCCCCGTCTTGTGCAAGGGCAAAAGGTAGCATCAGCTTGGCTCTCTGCTGCCCCCTGGAGGAGGGAACAGCCTAGCTGAGATCATTCAAAACCATCAGCAACCTAATTGCTGCAATGTTTTCCAGCCCTCGCCCTCATGAGTGATGCGGGCCACACGAAATCCTTTGGCAGGCCACAAGCAGCCTGTGAGCCATCTGTTGGATAGGTCTGCTCTGAATGTTAGTCAAGCTTAAAAGATTTTGACTCCATAAAAGATTTTAACAGTGTAAATCATGTACAGTTAGATGATAAAAATACCACAGACAGTTAAGAATTAATCTGTTCATTGTGAAATTTGAACAGAAAGTAAGAGTACTTCCTTCAGTGTTAAGATCAATCTTGGTTGCTTCTTCTGTGTTTTATGTCTAACTGCATTTATTTAATGAAATGTTTTTGTGATACTTAAACTTACAGCGCTGAATAACTGAGAATAAGCCCTATTAAACTTAATGGGACTTCTTTGTTGAGACACAAATGATTGCACTGTATTCATTTTTAAGCTTGCCTAAATGATTTGCATTGGTAGTTGAAGCACTTATATTTTTATTCTTTTTTCACTCTGTCTTAAACTTAATGTAATGCTTTCATTTAGACATTAAATTGGAATGACTTGGCTGCCAAAAAAGTGTCAGCTCCATTTAAACCAATAATTCGTGATGAATTGGATGTTAGTAACTTTGCAGAAGAATTTACGGAAATGGATCCAACATATTCTCCAGCAACCACTCCACAGGCTGCAGACAAACTTTTCCAGGTAAGTGCTGGTTTATAACAATATTAGTGAAGCGTGGTGAGATTAATTAGAAATTATACCAAATACGAGTGATATTTCAGAAGGTGATTGAAGTGAATGATACAATAACATTTTGGTACTAATACCAACAAGTGGACTAGATAAGCTTTTATCATTTTTCCTTCACTGGTGTAGATGAATAGGAGAATATAGTCAACAAAGGTGTATTACTTTTGGGGGCATATTTAATTCAGTTGATGACTGATATCTACAGATAATGATTATAAATCTGTGAACCATATATTCAAAATGGATATTAACCTGAAAGTATTTAAAGGCAAAGGGAAAAGGCTTGATTAGATATTTGAGATGTTTGCAGTGTATTAACCTTTCAAAAATTATATTTATAAATTACTGGTAGATAGCATGAGCGTATTCAGCTTTGCATTTGCAAAATTATAGGAGAGAGCAGGTAAACATTTGAAGATTGTAAATGGGAAGGTTCCAATGTCCTCTGCAAAATCAAGATCTCTCAGGGGAGGGAAGATTATCTTGATTTCTGCAGAGTTGCTTCTTTTTTTCTGAACAGAATTGGCTGATACATTTAAGGAAGGGGTCAAGAAAAGCCAGAGATGCAGAAGACAGTCAGATTCCATGGGGCAATCTAAGACAGTTAAAGGAAGTGGGAAGAGAAGAGCATATAACAAGCTGATGCTACCACAGAAAGGCTTGAAGATAAAGACATGAAGTAGAAATAGCTTTGGAGCAGCATAAATAACTATCTCTGAATTGCATATATATGGGCTTTGTCACATAGTCTGTAAGATCTGCTATCTTCCTCAGATTTTGTTAAAGGACAGAAGGGGTCGAAGCCATTTACTCTGGGGAAGGAAAAGAAAAAGCTGTCAAAGATGGTTGGACACCATTCTAAAGTGGTGTACTGGCTCAAGAAGCTTGACTCTTACCATAAAGGTCTGTGGTTCACATTCCATCTGTGATTGATAACTCTAATAGGTGTTGCCCTGATTCTTAAAAATCTGCAGTATGAAGTGACTCTACTGTCATGGTCATATGAAGAAAGTAAAATATTAGTCAGGCTAGGTATGCCAATTTGTGATTCAAAGAAGTGTGATTTCATTTGTGTAATTTCTTCTCATTTTTGAAGGGGAGAAATCACTTAACAGGGCTTCTAGGGGAACTGAATGCCATAGTAGGCATTCTAGCTTATGTATTACATCCCTTACATAGCTATGGCATCAGGACTACTACTGTAAGCTAATTTTAAATAACTGAATGGATCTAAATGAAAACTGGGCAAACAGGAGCCTCAGCTACCAGGACAAAGACAGCAAGCACTTTTGTATGGGATTAATGGAAGGGACAGAATAAAGTGAGTTTATCCTTTTGGGTTAAAGTTTGTTGTTTGACTGAGCTCTTTGGAGGCTTGGTTGTGTGTTTTTGTGTGTTTGGGTCATGTGCTCTGCTTAAGCACATGTTCTAAAGGGGGAGGACTTCTGTTGGTTGGAAATGAGTCACCGGTTTGGGTTGGGGGAAGAACTTGAAGCCATTAGCTCTATATAGCTTCTGTTACAGTCTCTGGAGTTCATCAAGCAGAATGAGGACTACAGACTTATTGTGTGAGTATTTCATGGTGTGCTCAAAGGGAAGGCCCAGAGAGATGCAACACTAGCAATGTTGCTGGAGAAGAAGTTGCTGAGGTGATTGCAATATCTATGCTATATTTGTCTTGTTGCCTAAAGTTGTGCGGAGCTATATCTACATCAGTTGAAATGGTTGGAGGTTGCAGTACTAGAAGAGGAGGTGCAGCAGCCTGAGACCCACATATCTTCCTTAAAAACTTATCAGGGAAGACGATGCCTTTTTGGACAGAGCAGAGCAGATTCTCTGCAACAAACAATGCAATTCTAAATGGGTTGATTTGGGCTTAAGCCCCAATGAATGTAGGAATGCAGTAATAGACAAAGGCCCATCTAGTCCAGCATTCTGTTCCACTCGTAGCCAAATAGACACTTATTCATTGTAAGTTTGCATAGGCTTGTGCTATTGATATTTTAGAATATTGTTTTGAAGCAGACAGCTTGTAATGAACCTTTGGAATGACTTAATGACTGAATTTGGATGTCATTATAAACCATTGTTTATCATTATGGGAGTAAGCTTGACACCTTCCAGGTTCAGACACCCCATCTTCTTTCTCCAGAATGGTTTTCACTTAAATTTTGGTTAATCGAGACTTGTTATGTCAGATGAATATGATAAGCTAAAATAGTTCTAACTGTATATATGCTGGGTTAGCTGTGTTGGCCATGCAACAAATACAGCAAAATTGAAAATACCTATCATAGTGATAATGTTTCTTATGCCAACAGTAGTAGATGCACACACAAGAAAACGAAGGAATAAGTTAGATTTGTTCCCATCATGATAAAACATATTTTCTGATGGTGTTTGGGTACAGCTAATGTGTATTTACTATGTACATAACAAAAGTCGTACCATATTTGCTTCTTGAGCTGTAGATAAATAACTCATTTTTGTTCTGTGATAGTTGGCTTCATATGCTAAAGAAAATTTCTGCAATTAAGTTGTAGTTCTTTTCATATGTTTCAAAGTACATGCATTTTAGCAGTTAAAGCATTTAAAATATAGAAGTATAATTTTTGATGATGTTTTTAAGTTCTGTATTCTGGCAGATAATGCCTTTCCTTTATTCATGACACAGAATTGTCCTTTTCAGTTTCATTTCTCCTTTTTTCTGAGAACCTTATCTTGCAGTGACTTTCTATAGGCATTAAAAAAGTAATGTACGTTGATCCAAAGAGGTTCTAAGTGAATGAACAAGAACTCCTGCTCAGGAAAAGTGTTTTCTTCCAGTTTCCACTACGCTCCCCTCCTTCTGTTTTGAATATTGTTTAGAAGGAGTTTCTGATGTCCAGTGTCTTTGTTCATTGTAATTTCCAGTATGGATTGAATCTACATTTCCAAATCCAATGTGCAGACTGAAATTCTATATTATCCATATTTTACACTTTTCTGAATTTTGCAGTGCAGTTCTCTGCTCAAAAGCATATAAGATGTGTGTTTTAGGATAAAATTCATTTTGAAAGACATTCTGTTAAAAGATAGTATTGTTTAGATACGTGTTGTTTTCTGAAAAAATATGCCACCAAATATAGGTTAAAACATGTGATAGGACTGTGTGAATGGACAGAATGATCATATGAATGAAACTGATACAGATATGTCCACTCCCACCTTTAGAAGCAGCCTTTGGGAACCAAAATGTATACACTGAAGAAGAGTGGGTAGTAAAGCTCTATTGTGCAAATAGATTCATATTTGCACTTCTCTGGATTCAGGCTATTTTAGTAATTGTGCTTGATAGCTTTTTTCTAGAGATTGACTTTTGTAGCAGTGGAATGTTCATCCACTGCTGAAGTGTTGCTGTTGGGAGATTTGTACTGTTAACAGTCATTTCCTATATCTGTTGCCTGAATCCAGCCCCTTGACTTTTTTTTTAAGTGATCAGCAATCTCTGAAATGGTCTTTCAGATCTGATCTGAATCCATACAATATAATATGTACAGGTTTCTGTGCACAGATCGGCCTTGCTAGATTGGGTTATACTAGAACTCTGGAATACTTCAGGGTGATTCCATTGACATTTTAGAATATTAGAATATTAGACTTGTATTTATTAGGTAAAAATTTGAAGTTTGCCCAGTCATAATATAAACTTGTTTGATACCTTAACTATAGGTGTCTTGAGAAGCTAGCCAGTTTGAAGTATGAACCTTTGTCACCAGTGAAAAAGCTGTGAGTCAGTTTTTTTAGCATTTTTTTACAATCTAATTTTTAATTGATTTAAAACCAGAAGATGGTATACTTTCTTTGAGGCAGGCTTCCTCTGTTGTGATGATTTGGGGTTGCATCATTTCCTTAAAAATAATGATTGCTATTTATGTTTATGTTGATTATCATTTCTCTCCTTATGAATTTTGAGTACTCTAATTGTTAAAATTATGGCTAAAATTTGATGAATGTAAACTCTGAGCATGCCAAATTTCTTTCCCCTTCTTTAGGGATATTCCTTTGTTGCTCCCTCTATCTTATTCAAACGCAATGCAGCTACTATGGATCCTGTCCACTTTTTGACAGATGTTGATCGACCTGGAGTTACAAGTATTGCCAGAAGTGCAATGATGAAGGTAACAATAAGACCTTAACTAGCCATCCATCAGTTATGGAAACTAAAAAGAAGTGTTGCTGTGCAAGGACAGCATTTTTGGGTGATTTGCTTATTCTCAGGATGGCACGGAGAAGGAATCCACAATGATTGGGTAATCCTCATGTGCCAACCGGAATCAGCAGGAGTCCACGTTCTAAATCAGTTGCTACCGTTAGGACGCCGTGCCTCCTCTGTCAGTTTTTCTTATCCTGCCTAGCAAGCCGGATGAAATTTTCCCTTCTCTGTCAGATTGTGAAAATAAGTCTTTATTTACAGTCACTATATAGTGAGATTGTGAGAAATGTCTTTGGAAATGGAATCTCAGATGCCCACAAACCAGCGAGGTTCTGAGGAGGAGAAGAAAATTAACATTAGAAATGTTTCTCCTCAGATGCCCTCCATACAGCGACGCTCTGAGTTGGAGCTAAAGGAGGATTTGAGCAGAAGTACCTCTCAGATGGTTGCAGGGCAGTGACATTCTGGGGAGGAAAGATGGCGGAGTTAAGAAAAGTATTTTTATCCTCCAGGAGGTAAGACCTTTGGAGAATAAGCATTCCAACAGGAAGGAAAGTAAAGATAAGTCGGTCAAGAGGAGGAAAGTGGATACCGGTCTTAAGAAGGGTCCGGATTTAAAATCAAAATGACGAAGGGGAAATCTACAAAGGCAGCTTCAGGCCGCCATGTTGATTTCACAGATTCTTCAGAAATGGGAGGGGCTCTTCTGGAGCGAAAACTTGTCTCTGGAGCAGGCGCAGAGAGCCTGAAGGAACGTGCAGTTTTAAAGGGCGGAGATTTGCCAGAGTGTGCCCAGCTGCTGTCAATCACTCACCGAGTTCTCCATGGGCAGGAGGTAATGGCGTGTGCAGTAAAGTGGAACAGTCAGTTCAGTTTGAACGGAGCAGTTGGCGCCTGGCCGCTCATAATACTCCCACAGGGATGTTTACTTTAAGAAGGGGTGGTGAGTTAGAGCAAGGCAGATGGCCTATTGTAAATATGGAGCGACAATTTTTAGGCTGTATTGAGGATGGGCGTTGAGCTTTAAGACAAGGTGCCTGGGTTGCACCACCTACTGGTGACACAAATTTACTAATGAATTCATTGAACTCATGTGATTTACAGAGCATGGTTGAATAAACTATTTCTAATGAATTGCATCAGATGTTATACAAGAATCTATTTAATAGAGTTAATTAATTTGATTCAATGATTAACCAAAGATTAAATACTATGATGAATTTGAATAGCCAATCAAATGTGCATGGAGCCTTTTCCCAAAATGAATTTTATTCAGAGGCGATAAGTAGAAGTGAAAGAAGTAAGGTTTTGAATGTGGAGAAAGAAAGTCAAAAAGAAGGAGTATCAAGGAAGAGGAGAGTTGAGAGTGCAGAGAGTACAGAGGATGTTTATAGTGAGCCAAACGCCAAGAAGAAAAGGAGGAATGAGTTGGAGAATGAAGAGGATAATTGGCAAGAGGATGAGGTTGTCTCAGAAGAGATGGAAATGGAAACTGATAGTCTTTCTGAAGGCGAGATAGAAGAGGAAATAGGCAACAATAGATTACCGTATTTTCCAGCGTATAAGACGACTGGGCGTAGACGACCCCCAACTTTTCCAGTTAAAATATAGAGTTTGGGATATACTCGCCATATAAGACTACCCCTACACTGTCTCAGAGCTTGGAAAAATTACCTTCTAGACTACAATGCCCAGAATCCTCTGGGCAGCATGGCCACTAACTATGTTGTCCAGGGAAGTCTGGAAGGTTTTAGTCAGAAGATTGTTTTATCAAGCTCTGCTGACAGAATCTGTCTTGTTTTTAATTTCTTTATGGCAGTTAGAACATTTTGGGTATTTTAAATATTAATAATCCTGGTGATGATAAAAATAGATTTTTTTTTGTCATTCTCACTAAGAGTGTCATATGAAATTAAGAAGGAAAAAATGTTAAGGAGCATGTAGAGACACACACATAAGAAAGTGTTTTTCCGCTCCCCAGCTACACGGTTGCTTAAATCTTATTCTGAGTCCCAAATAGAACAGATCCATTGTATCAACTGGATTTGCTGGAGTGTATCCATACTACACAATTATAGTAGTTTGATCCCACTTTAACTGCCGTACCTCTATCCTATGGTATTCTGGGTAAGGTATTTAGAATCCACTACCAGAGAGTTCTGATGCCTCACCAAACCACAAATTCTAGAATTCCAAGGATGGACCGATGGCAATTGACGTGGAGTGAAACTGCTGTAACTCTGTAGTACGGATACAACTAACTATTCAACAACTTTTACCCTCAAATTGTCCCAGTTTGGCAAGGAAAGCTCTGATTAATCATTTGTCAATCCACTTTGCTTTTAAAATACCCTGGCTTCTCCCTCATCTTCTCCCTTTATATTGACTTGCTTTAGTTGTTACTGCTTGGTCACACATTTCGGTTTTCATTGGTGAAATGCTGGAGGGTACAGCCACCCCTGCGCCGGCAGGAAGCTCCGCGGGGATCGGGCCTCTCCCCCGCGCCAGCTGGAAGCTCTGCAGGGATCGGGCCTCCCCCCCGCGCCAGCTGGAAGCTCCGCGGGGATCGGGCCTCCCCCTCGCGCCAGCTGGAAGCTCCGTGGGGATCAGGCCTCCCCCCGCGCCGGCTGGAAGCTCCATGGGGATCGGGCCTCACCCTTGCGCCAACTGGAAGTTCCGCGGGGATCGGGCCACCCCCGCGCCGGCTGGAAGTTCCGTGGGGATCGGGCCAACCCCGCGCCGGCTGGAAGCTCCGCGGGGATCAGACCTCCCCCTCGCGCCAGCTGGAAGCTCCGTGGGGATCGGGCCTCCCCCTCGTGCCGGCTGAAAGCTCCGCAGCAACGCCCCCCCGTGTTGGTCGTGGCCTCCGAGGCAGTGGCGGGCTCAACCTGGCCCATGACAATTTTCTTGCAGCACCCGCCACACCTGGCATATAAGACGACCCCCGACTTTTGCGAAGATTTTTCGGGGTTAAAAGGTCATCTTATATGCAGGAAAATACGGTATTTCAGGCAGATCAATTTGGGGGTCTGCTTAGAAAAGTATTACATACTTTAGGTTTGCAGGTGGATGAGGATAGTAGTCATTCTAAGGAGTTAAAGGAAAAAGAGGCAAAAGTTGCCGCTGTAATTAAAAAGAAAGAAGCACATGGATGGAGTATGCCTATGCCAGATATGTTTAAGGAGTTGATTTATACGGAATGGGAAGCTTCTTTAAATACTCGTA